>VDFB02346446.1:0-48370 GCA_007258455.2 Sequoia sempervirens
CATGTCAAAAGCTTCACAGACACATCTTTAACTGAGTTTCGGAGTTCCAATAGCTTCCATAAGCAAGACCATCGGTATATGATTCAAAAATTGATTAGAAATTTGAAATTTTGATGCATTTATTAGGCATTAAAGTTTAGATTATGTTGCCATCACTATATACTTACGCCCAAACTTAAATTAGTGACACCCAAAACATTTATAGTGATACATGTTTATGGCAACACTTCTCTCGATTTAAAATTAGGGTTTTTGATTTAAAATGGTGATGTGGGCTAATTTGGTGACACACTTTCTGATTTAAAAGTTAGGGCTAGCTAAATCTACAAGCTAAATCATGACACCAGCTTGTGTGGCGACACACTTTCCAATTTGAAATTTTAAATGCATCAGGTATTGCTATTTGAATTTTGAATATAGTGACGCTATTGTAAATAGAGATGCTATTGTGATTTCTGAGCTGGAAATTTCAAACAACTTCAAAGTTTGATGACTTCCTAACACTGCACTTTGTGGGTATAGGAGTTCTTCCCACCATTCATGTCTAGGGAGCATAGGTCCACAATTCTGGAGAGATTAGGTGATCTTTTAGAGTTGCACCAGGAGCATCTAGGAGAGATTGGATTGTGGTACATTCCATACACACCTATTATTAGGACTCATTTGGAGATGATGATAGCTCTATGTGAGAAATGATGTAGTGAGAACTTGTCCTTACACCTTCTAATGGGGGAGGCAACAGTTACTTTGGAGGACATGTGGCAGATATTGTGTTTTCCTATCCATGGAAATCACATGATTTACGACACCAATGTCAGTTTTGATGCATGCTTTGATGTGATGGAGATGGACCAGATCACACTGGTCATATTGTAGATTGATTTAGAGACATATAAAAGTCATGTGCCAACCTTTAGATTGATCGTTGCAACCATCATTTCAAGTTTGGTGGACCTAGACAGACATGGAAAATTCTTCAGCCTAGGATGGGGCCTAGCATGTCACCGAATGATACATAGGAGGACTCTTTTTTCATGGGGTCCCATGATGCTAGCCTCTTTATACCATGATTTACATGATTTTTTTTAATACAATGGGAGAGCCCTCAGTGTAGGGGTTACTTTGCCTCATATTTGGGCATGGGAGCACATTATCGTACTTCAGCCAATTGTAGAGATGGAAAATATGGAGCTAGATGATCCCATCATTTGGAGATATAGAGGTTCCATCACTTTGAGGTACACCAAACATATTGGGCTCTCATACTAGAGACGGGTTATAGATGATATGACTATTTTCTTTTGGCACCCATGGCTTTAGATGTTATCATGGTTTAATGATATTCTGTAGTTATACTTTGCTAGATAGACACATTACATGCAAGGTCGAGAGTACATTATGATTGAGCGGTATCTCCCTAACAAGGTAGCTAGACAATTCAAAGATATACAAGATAGGACCGATGGTTCCTATAGGGCCATTTTTGCTAGATCAGCCAGAGAGGTTCTCACATGGGGATTGACTATTTTTTCTATAGAGTCCATTGAGAGCTTTCGATAGTTGGTTGCCTAGCCTTGGGCATATGATCAGGGTCATCCCATAGCATAAACCACTCTAGCGTATGATGCATTATTTTTCCCACTGAGGTGACTTATAGATCCCTCAAGTGCTCCTCTAAAAGGGAGACTGTGAGGTAGGTAGAGGTGCTAGGGGTAGGGGATAGGGAGGCTAGGATGGCCAGGATGGATAGGTTTGAAGGGCTCCTCCAATTGTGCAGCAATAGGTTCAACCATAGATGTAGCCACAAGTATAGCTACAGCCAAAACCACCACCACTAGCAGATGCGCTAGACACATAGATTCAACAATTGCAACAATAGGTGTAGGCAATGATTGGTGAGCAGGAATAGGCCCACCAATAGGTTTTGGCTCTTACTACCAAGTGAGACCAAGCTCGGTAGTAGGTTACTATGGTGACAATAGAGAGAGATGTGGCACTATAGATGGTACAATTTCTCACTAGAGAGGGACTAGGAGGTGTCGAGGTGGCAACAGATTGAGGTTATGGTGGAAGCGACACATGGAAAAATAGTTTCAACATGGTTATATAGAGAGGTTGTCACAAAGGCTACATACTATAGGAAACACTATCACTGAGATGTTCCAATAGCTCTTCATCAATTAGATTTTTCACAATGCATTGATGCACGTCTTTATTACTAAGGATCAATCTAAGAGGTAGGATGTAGAGGGTAGTAGCCATTAGGGCTATCTTTTTGATGTGCAAACACTTTTTTATTTTTCCCCATTCTTTATCACTAATATACATTCATGGGCTCCTTTTTAATAGCTTTGTGGATATTGTAAATATGATCAATGTTCATACATTGATCCAAATTTTGTACCATGACACAATTTTTGATATATATATATGATACGGATACGGATGATTCATGCTATGATGTGTTCACTTTATTTCATGTATGGATGATGTATGGATGCTTATATATTATCATGTATGGGTGTATTTTATTTTATGCCTATGTGATATATAATGATTATGTTGTGGATGGATGTAGTCTTATGTTCTTTTTCATTATCTTTTCACGATATGATATGGATGGATGATAATGATATACACATGTTATGGATGCAAGTAATGTGGATGCATTTCTTTTTGTATATTTTCTATGAATTTTTTTATAATGATGATGTATGCATATGGATATATGGATGCAAGTACTTATGATATGCATCAATTTAAGATAATTAGAATAACAAATCTATATTATTCATCACAACTCAAATGATAATTCAAAAAAAATGATGTGATATGAAATTTTAGATTATGCTATGATTATGATATGCATGTATGTTGATGGTTTGTGGATGTAGGGTGGATGCATTGATGATGTTTTTGTTGATTTTCATGATACTAGGTTAGCAAGGAGAGAAGATAAAAGAATAAAGACTGAATGACCATTGATGATGATGATGATGATTGCTTCAAGAGATCCAACAAGTCCTTGATCCATCGAGACTTTATTAGAGATGGTGAAAAGACAATGCAAAATGAAGGATGAGAAGGCAAGATGGGATGCTCACAGTTTAGGATTGTGATTTTCTATTGTTCCTTATTGTTTGATATAACAAATAGACATGATGCATCAAGGTATTGATAACCAGGACAGTGTTGTATCTAGTGTAATGGACTCTAACTCGACAAACATATAGGATAGTTCTTGTTCACATATTGACATATGTAAATTTCATTGGAATGCAAGTTACAAGATTGGAATATATTGGACCAAAGCATACGGGTACATGCAAGATCATCATGGAAAAAATAGGCCTTAAGTGGCAAAAAATTAGAAAAATCAGAGTTAGATAACTTGAAGTAAAAATTTGAATAAGTTATCTATATTATTTCAAAAATATGTAATAATAGAATTTTTAGAAAATTGAATGTAGTTTTTAAAATACTAGATTTGTTTAAAAAATGTATTTAGTGGTGAAATTTCAATGTAGTAGTACTTAAATTTCGGGGGAAAAAAAAAAAGTAGGTGTCTATCACGACCACCTTAACCACAATAAAATGATAATATTTTTTATAATATTTTAGATATAATTAGAGGACTCATGTCGATGTGATGCATATATTTTTTGTATTTTTTTCCAAGTAAATAATTAATTATGAATTTTTATTACAATTAAAAATGTCAAAACTTGAATGTCGACCATAACTTGGTCAAAATTCATGAAATTCAATTTTATTTTTTAATCCTATAGTATGTGAAGCGTGAGCTATGATGCATGTTTTGGATTCAAAATGTGACACCGTTGAAAGCTATAGATGTTTTTCAATCCTCTGTAATTCGGGGAATTTAGTTGTAATTTGAATAGAAAATGAATAATAATTACTTATTAAATTCAAAGTAAGCATAATTTACATTGGTGGAAATTTGAGAATCTCCTTTAAAAACTTTTTTTGTTTCATCAATTTTGGGTTAGAAAAGTCATCAGCCACATACCCATCATATTGCCACTTTTTGGCCCATCATGATCCTGCACATACCCATACATAATAGTCAACAACATACTCTAAATGCCCTTCCTACACACAACTAAGAAAGTATGGACCAAGATTATTTTACAAGAGTATCCACAATCATAGTAAACAAAAGATAATGATTGATGCCCAATTCCTTTCTTTGTAAATCATTTTGTTTAGACATCATCGAGAGGTACTTGGAATCGGTCATTAAGATAATCATAAGAAAAGATCATACACAAACAATCAATGTTGCCTATAGCTCCTTCCTAGTTTAAGTTTAGATTAAAGTGATATTTGATACTGATGTCCATCACAAGAAGGATGCATCCTAGGACATGTTGATTAGAGGGTTGCTTGATGTTAGGACAATGATCCAAAGATAATCTATTGCCATAAAATTCACTGACACATTTACCTATGATTTAGACATATATTTGATTTTTGGGTTCACACTTTATGACTTGCTATGTTTACTTTCTACATTTTTCACCAAAGGGTGAAGGTGATGATCGTTTTATTGTGGAAAAAAACTTATTATAGGTGAAGGTGAGATGGGATGGATGGGTTTTATATTTTTAAGAATATTTGAATGTTTTTGGTATTTTAAAAATGTTTTGAGGTTGTTTTTGGTTTTTTTGAAAGTTTATAAATTTTTTTAGGAATTTCATATTTTCTGAGGTTGTTTAGGGTTTTCTAACTATTTGAGGTGTTTTAGGTCTTTTGGACATTTTCTATTGTTTTTGGATTTTCCATTTTCAAAAATTTTCATGTTTTTTGAATATTAGGATGTTTTGGGATTTTTGAGAGTTTTTCAAATGTTTAGGGGTTTTCTGAGAATTTCCAAGTTTTGACCAATAACTTAACCTAAAGACCTATCCTAGGGGCTTCGGGGGCTGATCAAAGATTAGTATTGCTACATTATGCATACAGAGACAATGTGGTTTGAATTACTCAACCCATTTACAAGACAAAGATATGAACATATGAGAGATGATAGTTTATAATGATGGACTGCTAAAGGATTGACCTATGCTGTCACGGGGGCACACCAATGATGGACTTTTTTTTTGGATTTTCAATGTTTGACCTTTTTGGGGTTTTTGATGTTTTTGAAATGTTTTGGATTTTAGCCTTTACAAATTTTTGAATGTTTTTGGTATTTTATTGTATAGGATTTTGCAAATGTTTTTAAATTTTTTGGATAATAATTTATGAATGTTTTTGGTGTTTACTGATAAGATATCCCATGACCTCAAGATATACAAGAACCTGACTTTGACACATAGCGAAATTCCCCCAGTGTGATATGTTAGCCTACTTTGATAAAGGAAGGATAGACTAACCTTGGGAATATTCCAAGTAGTGTTCAAGAGGTCGTGATACCTAACAATGACAAGCCATGATAAGGATGTGGATGAGGGATAAATGGCAATGAGAAGAATGATAGGTTAAAATATCCAAAGAATAGATGGAGATACTTTATTTATGCAAGGCTATTGTTTGCCAAGTTTTCACCGAGGTTTTTTCCCAAAGCACCACTGAAGTGGTTTTCACTAGAGGATGAATTTATTCTTTACTTTTTTTAGTCTTTTTACTCACTTTTTTGGATTTTGAATTTTATTTTATTTTATTGCATTTACTATTTTTTTTTTTTGATCAATAAGAAAGTTTAGCTTATATTGATGGAGAAAATTTACATGATTCTGTCTAAGAAGGATGATGAAGAGTGAAACCCTCATTTTAGACAAAAAAATTGGATTTGTAGACCCATATCAAAAACCATGGCGACAACACCAGAGACCCACATTCTTGCTTACATTTTGAAACCAGGACCAGACACTTAGACCATAATAGCTAGACTACTCAAAAAGGGACTAAACAATATTACCCTGAACCGAACATGGCCATAAGCCAAACCCATGAAACAACATAGCCAGTTACCAAACATTTTGCTATGCAAAGACATGGAAATCATGTTTCCAAGTCAAATCCGTTGAAGGCACCACCCAAAATTCCTTTTTCAAGAATGCCACACTAGCATTCTCCAGTCGTCTGTGCTTTATTAACTTGAGCCTTGCAACATCCACCAGGAACAGGTAGTAATTGACCAAAGCATCTAGGTCCTCAAGCAAATGCAAGTCACAAAGGCGCAGACTCCCTTTCCCTAAGCACACAATAGCCAAGGCATGATCCAAACCAACCAACATATCCTTTTTGAACAACTTCCTCATGACTAACTTGGCCTCCCCCTTTGATACTCTAACATCCAGAAGACTCACCAAAACCCTTGAAGAGATATTTGAGTCTAGCCTGTAACCTTTGGTGTTCCCCATGATTTTTTTCCTTTCAATGCAGGAAATGTCAGCGAGTTTTAGGTAATTCAGATGATTAATGAGGTGTTGAAGGTGAAGTGGTAAAATTTTCCCTTCAAAGAAAATCTACCTCTTAGAGCCCTTTAGAGCGACCAGCATCTCCAAACCCCACATTTCCAATTCTTCACCAGAGACAAGCAGGATGAATCTACTCATTTTCCTAACCACACATAGATGAAAGAAGCCAACATTGTGTGAAAATAAAGAGCCTGATTGCATACTATACCAGTGTGTCCTTCCCACAATAATATCATCCTTTAGAACCCATGCAATCTATGATCATCGGTAGATAATCATGGTAGAGACGAGTTCTAGGACCTTCCTTCAAGCCACTAACACTACTAAAAAATTTGATATGTTATGAATTCACCACCACACACATGAAGAGACAGGTGTTAATCAGCAAGTGAAATTCCTGCTTAGAAGTCCCAATTCCCAATGTCCCAGCCACCTCACCCATTGGGGGTGAGGTGGTGCCCGCCCATCCACCCACAACATTTACTAATTTAAACCCTTCATTTTTAGGCATAATTCTTTTTGAGATGCAAGCTGTTAATTGGCTCCTGCAAGGGTTCACCTTCAGGGGTTGACAGTTGGTATGCTACCAATCCATAGCTTGTTGTGATTAAAAAGGGACCCAACTAGTTAGGCTCAAACTTTCCTTTGTTTTCTTCATTTGGAAGGTTCTTTTGATTTTGTGCTAAGACAAGATCATCTACCTAGAATGACTGATATTTGTTTCACTTGTTATAGCTTTGTTTTAGTCAGTTTTGATATACTTGCAAGTGATTAAGGGCATCAAGATGATGTTCATCTAGGAATTCTAGCTCCTTCAGTCAAGACACTTTATATTCTTCCTCAATTATTAGATTCTTTAGTGACACTTGCAATGATGGAAGTTCAACCTCAATAGGGAATATGAATATTTTTTCATAGACTAGGGAGAAAGGGGTTGAACCTATAAGCATCTAGATATAGGTTTGACAAGCCCAAAGAGAAAGATTTAATTGTAGATGCTAGTCACAAATAGCTTCATTAACTATTTTCTTTAGGATTTTCAGGATAGTTTTGTTCATTGCTTCTACTTGGCCATTTCCTTGGGGATAGTACCAGGTAGAGAATCGATGTTGTATATTTAATCTTGGACACAAATCTTTTACATCCCGATTCTTGAATGGTGTTCCATTGTCTGAGATGAGGGTTTGTGGTACACCATAACAAAAAAATAGGCAATTCAAGATAAACTTGGCTATCTGCTTCCCTGTTATGTAGGTCATAGGAATGGACTCAACTCACTTAGTAAAGTACTCAATGGTGGTTATGATAAACTTATGGTTGTTGGATGAGGTTGGAGTGATTTTTCCTATGAGGTCAAGTCCCCATTGTTAAAAAAGCCATGGTGTGATCAGTGGTTGAAACTCTTGACATGGAGCATGAATCAAATCCCCATGATATTGAAACTAGATGCATTTCTACACATACTAATGAGCTTATTTTTTCATGGTTGGCCAATAGTACCCCATTCTCAACAATTTCTTAGATAATTTCATACCGCTAGAATGGGACCCACATATGCCATCATGTACTTTTGTTAAAGTAGCAAAGGCTTCCTCTTTCTTGAGACATTGTAATAATGTCCCTTTGATGCTTTGATGGTAAACAGTTTCACCTAGGATCACAAATCGAGATGCCTTTTTGATAAAGGTCTTTTTAAAGTTCAGGGTGATATCCGATGGAAGGATTCCTTTGTTAAGATAAGTAAAGATGTTATGGTACCATAGGGATCCAGGAACAACAATGACACACATGAATTGAGATTCAAGGATTTCAAAAGTTGGTACGAGAAGTTGTTCTACCAAGAACTCGCAATGGAGAACGTTGTTCGACATGTCTAGTAGTGATCCAATTGTTACCATGGTGTCTGCTGCTCTATTGCTCATGCAAGGAATCTGCTCAAAAGTTATGTCTATAAAAATATCTTTGAGATTCTCCACCACCTTCTTATAAGGAGTGAGCCTGTCATCTTTAGTTTGATAGTCGTCATTGACTTGGTTGATAACCAGTTGTGAGTCTTCATAGACTTTCATCTCTTGTATTTTCCATTAAACTGATATCCTGAAACCTGTGATCAAGGATTTTTATTCAACAATGTTATTGGTACACGGGAATGATAGCCTGTAAGACTTTTGGATGCAATAATCTTTGGGGGTAATGAAAATAATTCTTGATCTTGATCCATGTTGGGTGAACGATCCATCAAATTACATCTTCCATTGAACTATGATATTGATAAGGAACATTGATTCATCAGGAAACATAGATATTAAAGGGTTCTCATCATAGATGGGTGCTTCTTCTAGATGGTTTGTGATCACTTATCCTTTGATTGCTTTGCACTCGTCATACTCTATGTCAAACAATGTCAATATCATTACCCATTTAGCCAATCGTCTCATGAGGGTTGCTTTGGATAACAAATATTTTAAGGGATCAATCTTCATGATGACATTGATTTGGTGTGACAACATGTAATGCCTAAAATTTTGTGAAATGAAAAATACCGCTAGGAATGCTTTCTTAATGGGTGAATAGTTCATCTCATATCCTAGCAAGGTTCTGCCGATGTAGTATATGGCTCTTTCCTTTTCATTCTCATCAAGTTGTTTTGAAAGAGCTCCTACTGTTGTTGTTGCTAAGATGTATAAGATCAGTGGATTTTTTGGTATCAGTGGCATGAGAATTGGAGGTGTTAGAAGATAATCCTTGAAATGTTGGAAAGCCTTATCACATTTTTCATCCAATTGGTAAGTTATCCCTTTATGGAGAAGATATGAAAAGGGGCGAATCTTATCTAATTGATGGGATATGAACCTTTTGATGGACTACAACCTTCCATGTAATCCTCTCATCTATTTCAATGTATATGGTCATTCCATGTCTAGGATGGCTTTTACCTTTGTTGGATCAATTTCTATCCCTCTTTTAGAAACAATATTAAAGCCAAGAAGTTTCCCTGATGTGACCTCAAGCACACACTTTTTTGGATTCAGTCATACCTTGTATTCTTCAAATTTGTCAAAGATAGGTCCTAGTACTTATATGTGCTCATTCTCTTTTTTTATTTTTCCAAAATATCCTCCATATAATATTCAACTATTTTGTGGATCATGTTGTGAAAGATGAGGGCCATTGCTCTTTGATAGGTAGCTCCTATTTTCTTCAACCCAAATGGCATCACATTCTAGTAGTAGGATCCCCATGGACAAGTAAAGGATGTTTTATGTTGACCCTCTTTTGGCAATTATGATTTGATTGTAGCCTAAAAATCCATCCATGAGTGATAACATTTCATGCCCAACTGTTAAATCCATAATGAGATCAATGTTGGGAAGAGGGAAATCATCCTCCAAAACCACCTTGTTCAAATCTCTAAAATAAATGCATATTCTGATGCCCCTAGTGGGTTTTAAAATTTCTACTAGGTTTGCAACCTACTCAGCATAATCTATTGATAAGATGAAACCAACATCAAGAAGCTTTTGTAGTTCTAGTTTAACCAAAAGTGCTATCTGAGGGTGCATCTTCCTTAATTTTTGCATGACTAGTTTGGCATCGAGATAAACTACTAAGTGATTTACAACCACTTCTTGATCAAGGCCTGACATATCTGTATATGACCATGCAAAATTAGATCTTCTCTCTTTAAGGAATGTTGCAAGGTTCTTCTGTTCTTTATCTAACAAGGATTCAACATAAAAAGTTATCTTAGGTGCTTCTTATGTTCTCACATTGACTAGAGTAGCTTTTTTTGCTAGTATTGTTGACTTTTTTGGATGCATTGCACTAAGGAGGAGATTCAATCCCTCATCCTTGGGTACCTCAAAGAAGTTTTCACCATCAGATGTGTCCTTTTTTTTAATATTTTGGGACTAGAGAGTTTCCCTAAGTGGTTTTCACTGAAGGATCTACATGTTAATTATATTTCATTTATTTTGCAATTGAAGGATTCAATCGTCTCCCAATAGTATTCCCCTATATCGAGTTCTATGTCAAAGCCTACTTCGTGATCTTCCCATGATAAGTTGTCTTGAAGTCCCATGAATTTTTAGATCACTTCATCATTTTTGAATAAATCTAGAATCAGTGGTCCTTGTTGGTCCATGTCGATGAGTTGTGAATATACTAGGCATATTTAATTTGGTTGATCGTTAGAGACAAAGGATGTTATGGATATCATGAATAGGGTGTTCTTATCAAATAGGTTAGCAACATCAAGGGGAAAGTCATCTAAGGTTGTATCACACGATTTAGGTGACCAAGAGGATGCCTCAACTCATTTAGTAGTAATACCTTTTCCAATAAGTGTGACCTTGCTAGTAGTACAACCTAAGCCAAGTTTTTTTAGTCTTTTCTTAGGAATGACATGGGTTATAGAAAACCATTTTCATTCTTCCCTATCTTCTCATTCTTGTTATACCCCATACTTTGCATTAGCTATTAACCTTTTTTGTCATCTTCCATGGGAAGAACAAGAATAGGTCATTCATCTTGATGGAGGAGTTTAGTGATATCTTTCTCATTGACATCTTCTTGATTTAGGTCTCCCCACTTGGTGAAGGTAGTAGCTACCATCCTGATTATTTATGGTTCTTTGGTGCTAGATGTAGGTTTCCCATGAGATTAAGGAGAAATAGGTAACTCTCCTAAGACAAAGGTGTCTTTTAATAGTTTGTAGCTTCCACAAGCATCATCTTGAATCGCTGCTTTGATGTCGGGTATTTTTTTCACAATTAGAACATTTTATGTTGAGGTAGAGGCTAGAGATGATGAGTCAATAAATGAGATTTAATGGTGTAGGTCCTTCATCATTTTTGGGTATTTTTGGGATTTTATAAAACGTGGCCTCAAGACTTTTGTAGTAGTAGAAATGCTCAAGATCTCTATGGATAGTGATTTCTCTTCCTTCAAAAGGAAATTTCACACACTGTTGATAGGTTGAGGCTACAACTTTCAAAGCATGGATCCAAGGTCGACCAAGTAGTATGTTATAGGGAAGATCAAGATCAAGTACTTGGCATGTAGTTTCTGCTATAAGAGGTCCCACTTTGATTGGAAATGCAATGATTCCTTGTGAGACCCATTCTTGGTCATCATATGCTCTGATGGTAGTACTCTTTATCTTCTCAATATTATCTTTAGAATATCCTAGGGTATGTGCAGGATCGTCATGGAAAAAATAGGCTCTTAAGTGGCAAAAAATTCAGAAAAATTAGGCTTAGGCAATTTCACGTTAAAATTTGAATAATTTATCTATATTATTTCAAAAATATGTAAGAAAAAAATCTATAGAAAATTTAATGTAGTTTCTAAACTACTAGGTATATTTTAAAAAATCAAAAATCTATTTGGTGAAACTTTGAAATTTCAATGCAATAGTACTTAAATTTTTGTGAAAAAATAAGTAGGTGTCTATCTAACCACCCTAACCATAATAAAATGATAGTACTTTTATAAGATTTTAGATATAAGTAGAGGACTCATGTCGATGTGATGCATATTTTTGTAATTTTTTCCATGTAAATAATTAATTATAAATTTTTTATTACAAATTTTAAAACATATAAAAACTTGTATATCGACCACCTTAACTTGGTCAAAACTTCATGAAATTCAATTTTTCTTTTTCTAATCCTATAGTATGAAGCATAGAATGTGAAGCATGTTTTGGATTCAAAAAATGTGATATCGTTTGAAAGCTATAGATGTTTTTCAATCAGCCTATCAATCAAGACTTTAGTCATAATTCAAATAGAAAATGAATAATAATTATTTATTAAATTCAAAGTAAAGCATAATTATATTGGTGGAAAGATGAGAATCTCCTTCAAAAACCCTTTTTGTTTCATCAATTTTGGGTAAAAAAAAATTCATCAGCCACATGGACCATCATATCCCTTACATATCGCCACTTTTTGGCCCATCATGATCCTACACATACCCCCTAGATTCTTGATCAACTGGAGGGTACAAATTTTGAAACCAACACCTCCATCTACAGGGACTCTTTTGACTTTATTTTTATGAATGACAACCTCAAGGTGTAAAGCTTGGATTATGAGATGGTTGTGATGGTAAATCTTGCTCAAAGAAGATGAGAAGATGGTTGTTGATATGCCCTACCATAGCTTGAAACTATTTGGTATCGATGTTCTTGGGAATTGATGACTCAGACAAAGATTTTTCCAGTATTTCCCTATGTCTAGGAGATAACCTTAAGATTTCTAAGATTAATATATGAGTGGGGGTCTATTTAAGTCAATCTACAAGATTGTACTTGCTAGGATTAGATGCGGGAAAAATAGGTTGTGTCCTAGATTAAGCTGGGATAGCTCCTTGAACAGTTATTTTTCCACCACATGTGGTGACTCCACATTCCGTACTAAATCCTTTGATGGTGACAATAGTGATAATGCTATCATAGGAGGCAACTACATTGGAATAAGTATTCTAAACATTGATGTAATTCTTAGCTTTTCCATTATTGTTTGCTTTGTTATGATTGGGAATAGGGGTCTAGTGTATTTTGAGATCTTGGTTTCCAGCTGGTACTTCAACAGATATGGTATCATTCTCTATGAGATATTGGATGATATTCTTGAGTTTCATGTAGTTTTTTGTTTTATGTCCTTTAATTTTATGAAAGTCATAGAGATCACGTTCATTATACCAGGATGGCTTCTCTTGTGGTTCTTGGTAGTTTTCAAAGTTAGGAAGTGTTATCAGATTTGACTCTACCAGTTTCTTCATGATTGTCTCGATGGGTTCTGATAACTGTGTGTACTTTCATTTGGGATAGTTGTTCCTATTACTAGTTTTCCTTTTTTGCATGTTGGTGTTACTGATTTGATTGTTCTGAGGTGGTACCATTTGTTGCATAGTTGGTTGGATGTTAGCAACTTGATTGTTATTAGGTCTAGGAGCACTTAGTATGAACTTAGTGTCTACCACATCATTTTTTGTTGTACATTTTTGTTCTTAGCCCATACTCAAGGTTTCTCATTTGAACTAGTTGAAGGATGGTTGTCTTTGTAAGCCTAAGTATTTCCTTGTGAGATTAGGGATCTTTCAATGTTAAGGGCTCTCAGAACAAGCTTGTCATATGATATGATATATTGCATTTTCAAGTGGAATGATATATTTTGGTCAAGGTTGGCTATAATGATTCCAACTTGTTGTTCATTAGGAATAGGCCACTTGCTTTTACTAGCTCTTTCTCTCCATTGTTGAAAGAAATTAGAGAAAGTTTCTCCTATATTTATTTTAAGAGTGTACAACTCTTCTAGAATAACGTCCATGTCAAGATTGAAGGAGAAGTGATTGATGAATTTGTTAGTGATTTCTTGAAAATTATTGATACCAGGAGGCAAATGAGAAAACTAATCCATAGCAGTACCCATTAAACTTCAAGGGAAGAGGCACATTAGATATGAATCATTGTAAGATGCTTCCATGCAAATGACGCTAAATTCTTTGATATGGTTAACATTACTTCCTCTCCCTTAGTATTTTTCAAACTTGTGGATTTCAATAGGAGGGAATGGTATCATTGCTATCTTTTGATCAAATGGATAAGGACACAAGTTCTATGTATATGGTTTCTTTATCTTTCCCATGCGAAGGTCCTGCATTTCTTGTGAGAGTACTTTCAATTGTGATGGTAGATCATCTTGTAGATTGGATGGAGGAACATATGGTGGGATGAGATATGAGTTATATGGGGTGTATGAAGGTGTGAGATTTTATGAAATTGATGAATATGTTCCTGATGTGTTTGGATTGATGATGTTTAAATGAGGATAATAGGATATGTGTTGTTGTTGTTGGGTGTATTGTTGAGCTAGTAAGGTTTACTATTGAGATTAATGTTGTTATTGGGACACTAGGGCTTGTTGTTGGGCCTATTGTTGCTGTTGTGCTAATAAAGTTGCTTGTTCTACTTCTTCTTGTTGTGCAACAGGTTGTGCTGCTAAAGTTGCTTGTTGTTCTTGTTATGCAATGGTTTCTTTCTGTTGTTGTTGTTGTACTAAGGATACTTGTTGATCTTGATGTTGTTGTTGTGCTAGGGCTTCTTGTTGAGCTTGATGTTGTTATTGTGCTAGGATTTCTTGTTGAGCTGCTAAGGCTACTTGTTGTGCTTACCATTGTTGTTGTGCTAAAGTTTCTTGTTGTTGTATGGCTTGTTGATAAGTTTGTTGTGCTTGTTGTAGAGTTAACACATGTGCTTGGAATATGGGATTAGGTGGTTGTTGAGACATATGTGAAGGATTAGGGATATTGATCTTTTGAGTGGGTAGTGGATTATTGGTGAAAGGTGGAGGGTTCCCTTGGTTTAAAATTCCTTGCAATATGGTATAATGAGGTGGAGGAATATATGTTTGAGGTCCTGATTGATTTGGCATAGAAAAGGGAACTGTTGGAAAAGATGGTGTCATTAAAATTTTTGAATGAAAATGACACACTAGGATCTTAAGTCCATTGATTGAAAAGATTCCCTTATCCTATGTTTTGAGGGTTTCCTTGTACAAGAGATGTGAATAAAGGATTTGTGATCAAGTTACTCCCAAGATTGATAAAATTTGGAAGCAAGAGATTTTTTGAAGGTGGATTGATGGTGGATGATGTGATAATGGTAGATGGTATGGATGAACCCATTGTAGGGTTGAATAAGGATGTCCCTATTTGCATTGAGGATTGATTCTGTGATACAGTATTGAAATTCCCTTGTTTGTTGTTTTGAGATACTTTTTCTATACTTCTTTGCATGATGGTAGGAATACTTGTGATACTCACAGGTGTGGATGAAGAAGGGTGTCCTTGAAATGTCAAAGTGGTGGTGGAATACTGAATTTCAAGAAAAGTGTGTAGCTATTTTGGATCTTAAGTAATGGGAGGAGCACCAAAAGTAGGTGTCCAAATGGTGGTGGGAGGTGGAGGATTAGTTTCAAGAGTACCCAAAAGTGTACTAATTTCAAATGGTGAGGTGTGAATAAAATATTTAGCAAGGTTGGTTGCAAGAATAGGTATGTAAGTTTGACTTATCCCTTGTGATGAAGTTCTAAAATGTTGTGTTAAACTCTATGCTACAAACGTTGGGGAGATAGGAGCTACACTTTCAAAGGATTGATGATCTAAAATTTCTTCTCCAGTGAGCTCCAATGGGTAGTTCATGATGTCTTTGATTTCATATGGTCTTGAAGGATATGATGGTTGTTGTGATGGTGTAACATGACTTCTACGATAAAATTCTAAAGGATTTGGATCACTTGAGGTAAATGTAACTTTTTCTTTCTCCACGATTCTCTTGTGTTATGATCTCGTCTTTCGCATAAATTTTGTGTCAGCTATGGGAGAGTTGTGTTGAGTTTTGTAATGTTTAACTCTCTAGTTGACTCAAACTTAGGAAAAAGGGAAACTCTAAGTCTTTTAGTAGCAATGATGATAATGTGGTATAAAAAGATGGGTGATGTGGGAAGTGATCTTTGCAAACATTTTGGGACAACACTTTTGAATTGAGTTTGATGTTTTGATTTTGGGATAAAGGATGTTGCTAATGAACTTAGAAATCTTTAGGTTAAGCTTGTGACCTTCAAGATAAACTAGTTCAAATATTATAACTATCTCAACTAAGTGCATGGAAAAGGATACATTTCACATACAAAGTAGCTAAGGTAGTAGTTGGTTTGATGTTTAAGTCCCAAAGTGTTGGTGTATTTGAAATTTTGCAAAGGTAGATGAGGTCTACAATGAATTGTGATCAAAGGTTGAGTGAAATGTTTGACCCAATGTTGACCTAAATTGAACCCTTCATTTTTACAAGACCAAGGTAGTGAGAATGATGCTACACATCTAAAATGTTCAAATCCTAAAGACTCAATGATTTGAGAAAATTTGTTGATCTTCAAAAAGATGAGGGTTCTAGCTCATAAAAAATAAGTAAATGTCAAGATATTTTCTCAGTGTACATTCATAAAAGTTTAGTAACAAATTGTTTCTATTTTTGTAGAGTGACTCAATGAGGTTGTTGATTACTTTCACACTACAATGTCTAATTTTAAATTGATGACTAGTTAACCTTCATTTAGGTATCCTTACTTTGTATGAGATCATCTAGTAAAGTGAACCTTTGTTTCAACAAGATCAAGGTAGTGAGAGTGATGCTAGACCTCTAAAATGTTCAAGTTCTAGAAAATAAGAAGACAAATGGGAATGTTCAAACCTGTTCAAGCTCTCCTATCTTGGGCATAAAATTTTCTCAACAAGGTGTAGCAGTTGCAGTAAAATACTGAATCCCACTTTTGACTGTACCTTGTTCTATGATTCCTATGTCTCAAATGGAGTGTTGGAGAATTTTCCCTATGGATTTTGACTGATCATTTAGAGGAGTTGAGTATCATGAAAAAGACCATGATTTTCACTCCAAAAGAATGCATACAATTCTATACTATACCATGAAGAAAATTTATAAAATTATTCTACAAATATGTTTCCATTCTTGTGAACTGCTTGAAGGTGTTTCTTAAGAGCTTTTGGAGTGAGATGCCTAAGTCTAAAATGAGTACTTGTACACTTTGGCTTAGGAATCTTGATTTTTTCATGAGATTATGTGGAAATAGTTTAAGTTTATGGAAGAAAGGAAGATATTTATTGTCATGCAAATGGTGGTAATAGGGGCCTTTCAACCTTAATATCAGCATGTTCCTCTTCTTCGTCTATAATTATTGTTGTGTTTCTCCACTGTGTTTTTTTCCTTGTTTTCAAAAGTGAAAGTTTTCAAACTGCTAATGAGATCCATTTTTTCACCATCTATGATTTCAAAGTTTGGATGAATTATAGTACTTAGAAGATTAGGTTGTTCAATGGGAGCAATCTATCTCCAAATAGTCATGTGGGGTTCATTTTTCAATTTATCTTTTCTTAAGTGAATTGATTTTCTCACAAACACTTGTCTTTGATTATATTTCCAAACTAGATGACTATGTAAAAACATCATAAATTTCAAAATTTCTATTTTCTGAAAATCATGAGGTTAAAGCCACAATTGCCTATGTTGTCTTTGGTAAATTTTAGTTTGAGATTAATCTCAAGATATTTAGAAATCGCTAAGGATAAATCCTTAGGACAAGTAGTAATATCAAGGATAAATCAAGAAGTCCATATTTGAGCCAAAGTGTTTGAAATTTGGATAGTGAATTCTTATTTTTGGATCATTTTGAAACCAAGAAAAGTGTTAAACTGACTCACAATAATTACAACCCTAGGATAGAAATGACTATATTTGTTGAATCCTCGCTAGGATTTCTCCAAACAAAAAGACAATGTGAATAGTTAGAGATTTGGCAACACTAGCTCCCTTCCAAGTACACACTTCTCTCGACCACCAAATCTCAAAATCCTTAAAGTCCAGAGATTAAAAGGTTTTTTTCTATTTCTAAAATTGAATAGTATAAATTTGGGGTGGCTTCAGAATGACCATTCCTGACATCAAAAAATATTAAGGATATTTGGCTTCTACATAGGTTCGTAATAAGGGCATGTAGTGATAAAATCCTTGTGAGAGGTCTCCCAACCCTTATAAAAAGGGCTTTACACATCATAAAGATACTAGGGGAGAGCTATCATGTACTTCTTCCCATTGATCACAATTTTCATCACAACCACAAAAATATATAGTGGTCTGGAAGAGCTTGGTGATAGCTCGTTACTGCTTGGGTCATTCCCTTGGGGTGAGTACTTTTTCCCACCAAGGTAGTGCCTCTAAAGGTGAACAATTTTGAGGAAGTACATCCGTAGTTTGATCATATTTTCTTCCATGAACAAAGAGAGAACACACACTATGCCTTTTTCTCATATTAGCATGGTTGTTCAATTTTAAACCCAAATTGAAAGATGTGGGTAATTTTGCAGAGTGTTAGAGAATGTTTCTATTTCCAAAGATCACCAAAAAACATAAGAGAATTGCATACACATTCACCAAAAAAGTTGAAAATCACAAAGCATAGCAAACAGTTGTCAATTTTAATCTTTCAAAGAAATGATGAATTTATTTTAAGCACCAATTGAAAGATGAAGTTTTCCTTGTTCAATTTTAATCCCAATTGAAAGATGTGATGTGAGGGTTCAATTTTATCCAACATTGAGAGTTCATTTTAAACCAAATTGAGGGTTACAATTATAGAATTTGAGATAGAATAGAATTTCCTTCACTTTTGCTCCATCTCCCTAAAACCTAAAAACCCTATTAGACTAACAACCAAAACAAAATTATGCATGCATCAATTATTAGATAAACGAAAGAAATTAATTCACATGTCAAAAAAATAAGCATAATATTTCTTACTGTAGTTGGGTGTCACTGAACACGATAGAATCATAGTTTGAGATTTGGGTGTCGCTCTAGTGAAAATGGGCATCGCTTTGTAGCAAGACCAATGAGCATGATTGTGTTGCTATTTTGATGGGAATCACTTATAATGATGGTGTTGCTATTTGTAATTTAAAAGCATTGGTCAGGTAAGTTTGAGTGTCACCATTTTCATTTCTTGATATCTTCAAATTAAATATGCATTGCTATATTTAAAACAATGTTGGTAGATTAAATACATGTCATTGTTTTAAATTTCCTGAGTGTTGCTATATGGCGATGCTATTGAAATAGTGTTGTTGTTTGTGATTTTAGTGTTGTTGCAACCTACAAAACAACATGAACATGGATTTCAAGCTAAAAACTAGTTAGATCATTTGTTTTTCCTCCTTCTAGCACCATAATCTGATGCAAAGAAATTACTATTGGCCGAATTATGCTTGATGCATGAAGAATTGAAGCATAACATAGCCACCAATACTCAAATCTCAACAAGATCAATCAAGTGGAATTGAAACTAAACATTTTATCAAAACCTAACATACTAAATTATGAAAGATTTCAAAACATCTATTCTAATCCATCTAAAACTTATCTTGTTGTGGAATTGGTGTCATGTTGATGTGGAACGATGACCCTTTCCCAATCCTATGATTAGTGAGCATGTTTCAGTTGATTCTATGGAAGAGAATCGATGAAACCATAGTGATTGATGTATGAAAAACTTTATTATGCTAAAAATGAATATGATCCAAGCTAAGTTACCACCATTTTATGCTACAAATGATCTAATTATGCTATTGATAAGCTAATCTAAGCTAAAATTATGCTAAAAGATGAAAACCCTAATTCATATAAAAACTAAGATGGATGGATGGAAGCCATTAATGGATGCTCCAAGATATAATACAATCAAAATAAACTAAAATAAGTTAACAAGTTAGTAAAAGATGAGTGTGTATGTGAGTGAGTTCAAAAACATGAATTTTCAATTGAAAGATGGATCCATTTGTCCCCAAATAGTGTTCTATTTATAGGAGAGCAAATGTGGAATGAATGGTTGAGATCAAAAAGCTTAATCAATGATTCAAGACAAAGCAAATGAGAGGGATGGATTTGTACCATAGAAAATTGGACCTGCTACTTGACATGGGATTAATTCATAATAATTGGACTTAATGAGGCCCTAATCTAGTGTTGTGAGGCATTATAGGTGTCAACACTAGGTCTTGGACCTTTGCAACTCAAATAAAATGTGTTTATTAACATCTTGTAAAGGTGTTGTGAAGTCTTGTAAGATTCTTTCATAATTTTATAGACTTAATTAACCTATCTCTTCCTAAATTAAATAGTATAATTACATTATTTCATCAATCTAGAAAGATCTTAATGCAAAACTTAATGTTAAACTAGTGTTGTAATGTGATTTATACATTCACATTGATTCTTGTACATTTCTTGGCTATGTGGAACTAATTTTAGTGTTGCAAAGTGTATTTAATAAAACTTTCACATTGATTTATGTGTTTGAAGCCCTGTTCAACATTTACATCACCGCTAATAAGTCCTAATCAACCCATATTCTGCATCTTGGGGCTTTAATTGATCAAACACCTAACAAGATAGCAATTTAAACCTTATTTCCAATATCCTTAGCTTCATAGGTGTCAGAATGGGCCCTATGGGACCCATTCACCATGCTTGGAAAATGAGTCCTATCTGGCCCCCATTTTGACCCTTGAGTAGGAAAAAGTGAAAATATAAAGATTATCTTCACTACATGTCGAGCCGTGATGTAGTATAATCTGGTACTAAGGCACAATTGACTATAAATAAGTGATTTTAACCTCATTTTAGATTAATCCACTCATTATTACATCTCTCATCTTGAATTCAACATCTATCTTTTCATTTCATGTCAAGCACTTTAAGGTTTCTCCATTAGAAGTCTTCAAGTTAGCATTCCAAAGCATTCAAGGGTTGATTCTACATATATTGTTGCAGAAATCCAAGATAAAATCATCATTGCAAGGTATTCTACTCCTTTTTTATATGTCTTATTCACTTATTTCATCAATTTGGTTTAATTACCTAAATAGTGTTTGACTAAGGAAAACCCCCATGCCCTAACATTCAACAAATCTCTTTATTATGATGTTTGTTTGTAGATTTAGGTCCTTTGAAAGCTTGAAGATCATTGGAGATTGCATTCTAAGGTTATTGAAGTCATCTTCCCTTCATTTAAGTCAAATCACTAAGGAAAAGTCACTTTTAGACCCGGATCCGACATTTTCCCAGAAGTAGAGACCTGTAGGGGACAAAATTGTAAATCTAACTCGATAGAATCCCTCTTTGATTTTCCAAATTTCTATAGGTGGATTAATTCACCACCCTTGGCGAATGACTCCCATTGTGAAAAATAAGAAAATTTGATCAACATTTCAAACATTCCAGAAAGCTCACACATCATCCAGGTGCACTCAGATTTGACCCTATACTTTTTATTTTGCATATTTCTCTCAATTTCTTCATATTTCATAATTTCTACATATCACAATGTGTTTTCAAAGAAGGCATAAATCTCACTTTTTCATACATTTTAGATCATTTCAATCAATCAATTGCATTTAGATTAGTTATTTTTCATCACATGACATCACATTTATCATTAATTGAATGTACATCTAGCATTTTAGGATCTAAATCTCTTTCTTTCTAGCTAAAAAACTTAAGAAGAGAGCAAGCATTTCAGGTCCTAAAATCTATGTTACATTTTGGTGAACCTGAAGTTCTGAATACTTTTACTTTCTAATTTGGTGTCTTTTGTAATAGCTCTAGCCTTGCATTCATTTTGCATTAGGATTTTCATTAGGGTTTGCATGCTAGAATTTAAAATTTGCATTCATAAATAGTGCATGTAGGTTGCATTTGTTGCATATAAATTCATTTAGATCTATATTTGGCTCTCAAAATCCCTAAAACTCAGTCTAAACTTTCTAATTTTTTTGAAAAAATTCCATACTAGGACTCATTCGCCACCCTAGGCGAATCAATCCCTTCTGACCCCTAAAATAACACTTTATAGAATTTAGAATCTTGTTTTTGAGCTTCTGTTTGGTGCCTTAACTTGTATGTATCACTCAATTGTAGTTTTGTAGCATCCATTTCACTAGATCTCACTTCAAATCACTCATTTCATACATTGCTTCATTTTGCATTTGCATTTTTCATTTGTTGCATAGTGTAATTAGACCATTACCTTGTTTCCTATCTAAAAATTGCATTTCATTTTCAGTCATTGCATTATGCTTTCTATTTTTTCTTCATCATAGCATGTTTTCCTTCAAAACATGTGGCTTTTATTTTGTTAATAATGGATTTTATAAGTACAACATTCCTTCTTATGAGTTCAATTTTGATTACCACAATGAGGAATTTAATAAACCTGATCAAACCATTAGTACAATCCTTAATCTTACAATACCCATTGGTGTGAATGGAGATTTAGACAAGCATAACACACATACTTTTTCTTCTCCTAATACCTCTCCTATTAGTGATGAAGGTATCTTGGTGAAAGAAGTTACAAGCATTATGAGTCTTGATTGTCCATCTCTTTATTCTCTTTTGGATGATGTTAGTAACAAAGATAATGAAAAAATAGCCACATTCTTGAACACCACCTTACCTCATCTCTATTCACCTCCCAACAGTTCCCCTATTTGTGACAATAATTTCATGAATGATTTTGACCAACACATTTGTGAGGAGAATATTTTGGTATCAAACAACCCAATGATTGAGAGTTATAACATTATTTCTCTCCTTTCTAATGTTCCCAACAATTGGAAGGGTCTACTTGAACAAGAAGCTCCAATCATTGACACACATGCCAATCCTACCCATGACTCCCCTATTTTTTATGAAGCTTTGACATGTGATACAATTCTTGATGGTAACCTTTTTGAAAGCTTTCCTACTATAGTAGATACTTCAAATCAAGACAATGATATTATGAACAACATTCAACTCTTCCCTCTCCTAATATCTCTCCCATTAGTGAGGATGATATTATTTGTGATGAAGTTATGTTGGAAGAACCGAACCTTAATAGCCACAAACATGAGGTTTTTTGTTCTCCTATGAACTCTCCTTCTAGGGAAGATATTATTCAATACAAAAAAAAGATAACATACCCTTCAAATACAATGAAGAATTGAACTTGTTAAGGGATGTTAACAATATTAAACCTCATTACAATAACTTATCCTTTACCCACCTTCGCATCTGCTTCATCCTTCCAATATTAAATCTAAACTGACCCTTTACCCACCTTTGCATCAACTTCATCCTTCCAATAAACCTAAACTTGTTCTCTACCCACCCTCACATCTGCTTCATCCCTCTAATCAACCCGGCACCAATGTATCACAAAAATCTAGTGATGATACTATTGCTCATACATATAACACAAAAAATAACCCATGACTAGCACAAATAATCCCATCATCATTACCTTTTCCTAATCCACCTAGTGGTCATTATTATCTCCCACCCACAAAGGAGTATTATCTTTTTGAAAAATTAAATAATACTCCTACAAAAATTTCCCTTTTGAATTTACTTCAAACATCACCAAGTTACAACACCACTCTTCAAAATGCTTTACAACAAATAACAAACTCCTCTACAACCACTCCAACTAATGCAACAACTCTTGTTCAAAAACATAGTTTTGATATTACTTCTTATCAACATGAGCTCCCTCCTTTGGAATTACAAAAATAATGCAAGCCTTTCATGATTATTGCTCAATACAAATGAACATGAATCAAAAGGACTCTCATAGATAATTGTTTTCCTCTTAATGTGTGTGGTGTGAGTCTCCCCAATCACTTAAAAGTTGATAGATCAAAAATAAAACCTGATTCCATTTCTATCTGAGGATATGATAATACAACAAAGCAATCGCTCAGTGTAATCACCTTGCCTATTATGGTTGGGGTGGTTACTTTGCAAACTCCTATTCATGTCATGCCTTATGAACTTTCATACAACCTTCTTCTAGGTAGACCATGGATTCATGCACTTCCTTCAACCCTTGATCATAAAATGAAATATGTCTATAATAATAAACTTTATGAACTTGAAGTTGATCCTGAGCCTAAAAATTGTTTGTACCTTGCAAATGGAGCTACAAGTCCTCTCACAACATTAATTCCAACATCCAACATAGATCCTCTTACAATTGCACTCAACAACGAGGAATTTCCATCTAACTTATTTGGTGATGATTGGGGTTCCTTAGATTTCACACCTTCATTTATGGGTGACTAAATTCTTACAAAAACACACGATGAAAAGCCTAATCAGCCAACCATCATCTCAATGCAAAATTTAGATAAAATTTCCCAAGCATCCACCTCCACCACTCTAGAAAATAGCACAAACTCTCCAACAATCCTTAATAAACACAACAACGACCAACCACCCGATTCCAAAACACTTCAAAAGCTTTATGGAAAAGGCTATGACTTTATGAAACAATTAGGGTATAATAGAAAAGGATGTGGTGCTTAAGAGAAAAGCATTCACAACCCTATAGAACTTAACACACAACAAACAACTCATGGTCTTGGTTATTTTTTTTTCATCAACATCAACAATCCTTCACTCAATATCAATACTATAACACAACACTCTTCCAAGATTCCCCCTTATTCACATCAATAACCTTAGTTGTTGCTCCTTGCCATGCAATAGTTGTAGGATAATCAAACTCTCACGATTGCATGTCTTGCATAAATCATAAAGGGTAAAATACCATCATCCACTTTAGGCTCACTCTTGTCTTGCACTATGTGGGGGGAAAAGAGTTAGATAGCCTTATCTCCGTATGTCACTTGTCATTATCTCTTTTGACTTGTTGCTAACCTTTCAAGAATATATAAAGAACAAGCTTGTGATGTGAATGCCATGTCTTAAATATGGACTCGCATGTGACATACTACATTTATTTTTCTTTTATTTCCCTTGACATGATGCAACCTAACTTTGAAACATATGACTTGGCATAGAGCTTTCCAAGTTGGCTCATCTATCTTGTTTTCTTTTTGCATTTTCTTTTCTTCTCTACTTTCAAGTAATTTATCATAGAACAATGTGTAACAATTCCTTTAAAGTGGGGGCATACATTACCATTATTTCATTTGCATTCTTAGCGAAGACTTATTTTTCTTGATGTGTTTGACCGCTTTATAGATGAAATTAGGTGCCAATGTCCTTATAAGTGTGATCTATCTTAGCATACTACTATTCTTTGATTGGTCCTCTTTTGGAACATTTTGACAATATTACCCTAAGTGACTAACCTTGCGCCAAACTGAACAGAACTCCTTTGAACATATTACACATAAATTTTTTACATGCATTCTCATTGACCATCTTGCACCTTTACAACTTGGCGCGGTCTGTTGAACGAAGCCTGCCGCCTGGCATGCCTATGACCATCCTCTTTAGCCAACATTTGTGGTTGATTGGCTTTGTGGCACCTCGTTGAGATTATCAACAATGCTAACTATCACGGTTGGCCAGGAAGCCCAACTAGAGGCATGAATTTTCCCCATAGCCACTTTTGTGTTTGTGAGTGCATTCCAACTAGCATATGTTTCTCACCTTTTTCTTTTTTTATTTTCTCACGCCCCAGAGTGAGTACATATTTTTCATATCATTCCTCTTTCTTCCTTTCCTTTGTATGATCTTATGTCTTGGTAGCTTGGTATACATGTGGATCTCTCTTGAATGGCTACTTTAGTGTGAGAAAGCAAGTTCCTCTAACTAAAGTGGGGGCTAAATGTACCATAGAAAATTGGACCCGTTGCTTGGCATGAGAATAATTCATAATAATTGGACTTAATGAGGTACTAATCTAGTGTTGTGAGGCATTTTAGGTGTCCACACTAGGTCTTGGACCCTTGCAAATCAAATAACATGTGTTTATTAATGTCTTGTAAAGGTGTTGTGAAGTCTTGTAAGATGCTTTCACACTTTTCTAGACTTAATTAACCTATCTCTTCCTAAATTCAACATTATAATTATAGTATTTCATCAATATAGAAAGATCTTAATGTAAAATTAATGTTAAACTAGTGTTGTAGTGTGATTATACATTCACATTGGTTCTTGTGCATTTCTAGGCTATGTGGACATAATTTTAGTGTTGCAAAGAGTATTTAATCACACTTTCACATTGATTTATGTGTCCCAAGACCTGTTCAACATTTACACCACCACTAATATGTCATAATCAACCCATATTGTGCATCTTGAGGCTTTAATTGATCAAGCACTCGACAAGATAGCAATTGAAACCTTATTTCCTATCTCCTTAGCTTCATAGGTGTTAGAATGGCCCTTGTGGGACCCATTTTCCATGCTTGGATAATAAGTCCCATCTAGGTGGGACACATTTTCCATGCTTGATGAATGAGTCCCATCCAAGTGGGATCCATTTTCCATGCTTGGTGAATGAGTCCTAACTAGCCCCTATTTTGACCCTTGAGTAGGAAAAAGTGAAATTTAAAGATTATTTTCACTACATGTTGGCTTGTGATGTAGTATAATCTGGTACTAAGGCACAATTGACTATAAATAAGTGACTTTAACCTTATTTTAGATGAATCCACTCATTATTACATCTCTCATCTTGAATTCAACATCTATCTTTTCATTTAAAGTCAAGAACTTTAAGGTTTCTCCATTAGAAGTCTTCAAGTTAGCATTCCAAAGCATTCAAGGGCTGATTCTACATATATTGTTGTAGAAATCCAAGATCAAATCATCATTGCAAGGTATTCTACTCCATTGTTACATGGCTTATTCACGTATTTCATCAATTTAGTTTAATTACCTAAACGAGGTTTGACCAAGGTGAACCCCCATGCCCTAACATTCAACAAATCTCTTTCTTGTGATGTTAGTTTATAGATTTAGGTCCTTTGAAATCTTGAAGATCATTGGAGATTGAATTCTAAGGTTATTGAAGCCATCATCCCTTCATTCAAGTCAAATCATCAAGAAAAATTCACTTTCAGACCCGGATCTAACATTTTCAGAAGCAGAGACCTATAGGGGACAAAATTGCATATCTAACTCCATAGAATCCCTCTTTGATTTTCCATATTTTTATAGGTTGACTGATTCACCACACTTGGAAAATGAGTCCCACTATGAAAAATCAAAAAAATTGATCAAGTTTTCAGACATTCCAAAAAGCTCACACATCGTCCAGGTGCACTCATATTTGACCCTATACATTTTTTTTTGCATATTTCTTTCAATTTCTTCATATTTCATAAGTGTTGCATATCACATTATGTTTTCAAACAAGGCATAAATCTTAGTTTTGCATACATTTTAGATCATTCGAATCATTCAATTGCATTTGGTTTAGTTATTTTTCATCACATCACATCACATTTGTCCTTAATTGAATGTACATCTAGCATTTTAGGATCTAAATATCTCTCTTTCTAGGTGAAAAACATAGGAAGAGAGCAAGCATTTCAAGTCCTAAAATCTATGTTACAGGATCATTGATTCTCATCAATGGATGAGAATGCATGATGAAATTTAATCTAGGGCTCACACTTGCCTCAAACAAACACACTTTTGACCTTCTCAGATAGGTCAAAGGTAACTTGCTAAAGAGGATGAAGGTTTAGCTTGTTCAAGAAGCCAAGTGAGTTGATTGGAGGAGAGATAGAATTCCTTAGAATATTCCTTTGGGTGAAGAAAAAACTAATTTACATTTAAAAAAAAAATTAATTGTGTAAAAAGGATAAAGAATATTCCATGGGAATATTCCCTTTGCTTAGGGGAAAATTAGTTTAATTGGTAATTAAACAAGGTTTAATTTATGTAGTTAGGGAATTAGAAGAATTAAGAGATGAGATGATTTAATAAATAGTTGAGGGGTGAAATGATATTTAATTAAACAAGATGACTTAGGAGATTAAATTAAATATTTTGATTTAATTAATTTAATTATATGAAGTCATGTTCATGCAAAAAGAGATGAATTAACCTGATTAAATTAATTAGGCCAAAAGATGAAAATGATGCAATTAATTAATTAGCTAGGCTCATTAAATCAATTAAGAAAAAAGAGGATGGATTATAGAAAAAATGTTGTTAGTAGATTCAATTTAAGTGTATGACATCAAGTATGACATTTTTCAGTAACTACATTTTTCCCCTCTTTGAAGTGAGGTACGTACTACTTCAGTTCAAAGAACAACACTTTTTAGATAAAAAATGTTGCCCAAATCAAAAAAAGTAAAAATTGTTTTTTTAGATGCCCCAACAGAAGGATAAAAATGAATACCTGCCCCCTTGTGAAATTGGATTTTTTTTTGAATTTTGGGTTGATTTCTCGATAAAGGTTCAAAAGTTTCCCCAAGGGTGAAAAAAGGTTCTGAGATGCAACAATAATCCAAAAACACAAAAAATGATGCAAAATTAGGTCCAGATTGGAAAAATTGGTGAAAGGGATAATAAACCCCATCTTTAAGGTTAAATTAGGGCAAGAATCCTTAATTTTCTAGCTTAAATAGGCTAAGAGGGGTCATTTTCAATTCATTTGTGCATTCACAGTTAAAAAATTCTTACAATTTGAGCTATGACCTTTCAATGAAATAGCATGCGGAGAACATCCCAGACACATCTCTAATCAACTTAGAGAGTTCCAGTGGCTTCAAAGTGCAGGACCACTAGTATGTGATTCAAAATCTAATTTTAAATTTTAAATTTTGAAGCATTTATTAGGTGTTAGAATTTAGATTTTAGCAACATCACTATATAGTGACACCCAAATCATTTATAGCGATGCATATGTATATGGTGAAGCTTCTCTCAATTTAAAATTAGGGTTTCTAATTTTAAATGGCGATAAGGGCCTATTTGGTGATAGACTTTTTGATTTAAAAGTCAAGGTTAGGTAAGTCAAAAAGCTAAATTGTGACGCCAACTTTTCATCTAGTACACTTTCCAATTTGAAATTTTAAATGCATCAAGGGTAGCTATTTGAATTTTGAATATAGTGACGCTATTGTGATTTCTGATCCAAAAATTTCAAACTTCAAATTTTGATAATTTCTTGGCATTGTGTGCTTCATGGGTGTAGGAGTTCTTCCCACCATCGATGTTGAAGGAGCACATTCCCATATTTCTGGAGAGATTAGGATAGATTGCAAAATTATATAATTGAAAGTCTAGCCTAATGACCTTCAATAGCCTATCAAAGTGCTATATACTGGAAATAGTCTTTTAGAAGTTGAAACAATAGTATGCGTATTCCATAACACCCACTAGGTTAACCTTAAAAGATAGCCACTAATATTATAAAAAATTGGTGTTTAATCTAAGTCACTACAAAATAAGAAGGATTTGCATTGAAGATCACCATAAACCTTAAATCCTAGATCTTTAGGGGTTTGAATTATGCTCTAAAATATAAGATAAGAAGTAGGGGAATTGCTTCAACCATGTTGTCTTTGTCATGAACACTTGTAATCAATAATCACCTTGTAGAAATTTTTTCATAAACTATCATGAGACAATAAACCTTGGCATGAAGGAATATATCAGTTCTACGTGACAAATTCAACAAGAGCACCCACTATGAAACCAATTGCAAGACCACAATGTATACATGTTCCCAATTGTACAAACAACTTTACTAATATTTCCAAGAGTCCAATGCATCAATACTTTCACTAGCATTTCCTTTACTTCAACACCAATAAAACATAAACAAAGTAATTTCTTTTGCATCATGCCAAGTCTTTATGCAAACTTCTTCCAATTTTGGAAAATGCTTATCAATGTCACTTTTGTACCACTATGTACTATTGTATAGACCATGAGATGACTTATGAAGAGAAACCATGAATACACCATAAGGAATGCAACTCATTGGCATCAAACACCTTGTGCATTATCATGAAGAAGTAGGCACCTTAACTGTTATTGAAAGAACATGCATCATAGCATCAAGGACCTCATCAGAAACTCATGAAATGACCTCATCACAAACTCATGATCAAGGACCTCATCAAAAAATATTTAAAAACTTTAACATCAATGAAAAACATCATTCCAAAGTCAAAAGACACCCCCTTTGGAATTGATGTCAAACTAACATTGCACTTTCACTTAGTTACTACACTTCCATCTTCTCCCCCTTTTGAAAACAATGAAAAAGAAATGAAAAGCACCCCCTAAAGTAGACATAGGAAAAATAAAAATGCAGAGCACTGTCATGTATCACTATTCACAAAAGATGCATATCACTGCCCATTTACACTTCTATCATTGTACGGTTATCATTGAACTCAAGAGATATGAGATATCAAAGAATACAATCACTTCTACAATAAGATTCTCCTCAAAATAACATTCACTATCAAGAGAAAGCATCAATACCTGCATAACATCTGTAATTGCCTCTTCAAAATGGCATTACAATAGTATACAATATTGGAATTTGTATGATGAATGAAATCATTTGCATGCTATTATTTCACTTTTTTCCAAGCATCCTCCACAAATTTCATACTACTTCAAGAAAAATACACATCAATTTTCCAAGTAAACACTGTTGTTTAAGATCAAACATGTTTCAAGGAAGCCAAGTACCAACTATAGTGCTAATTGTCCAAGAAAACCAATTAACATCATTAAGTCAGCAAGGTAGATAAACACAAGATAGTCTAAACTTCAAAAGTGCTAAAGCACAACACTGTGAAAGGTTTCAAGCATAGCATTGACTATGGAAGCATTGGAAATGAAGTTCAAAATTGTCATACTAAAACATTGCAACAAAAACATTGCACAATAGCACCACTTCAAAAAATGTATATTTTCACACTAAAACTACCTAGAATGGGAAACATGAACTGAGAACAACATGGTTAAGAGAATTATGTGCCAACTGTTACTAAGCATTAATGATATTAATCATTGTCAAATCAATATTGTACCAGCCCTGTCATGACACTAAGCACAATTAGGTTGAAACAAACATTCCACAATGATTGAATATCACTAGCACTAGAACTCTTTGTTATCATACCCATGGCACCATATCTTTGTAGAGAATCACTCAAGGAAACTCCTCATTCTCCCTTATGAATACAAGTAATTCAATTTAGCTTTACTAGGGATTGATATCATGTTGTTCTACATACTCTGTCATGTGATATAGTATTGTCACGGTACATGAAAGAAAGACACTATACATACTATCCGCAAAGAGAAAAGACTTGAAAGTTACTATCCACTTCATTGAAGGTAGTGTACTATCTTGAAGGTGTCACAAGACACTATCATCAAGCATTAAGGTTGAGTTGTCATAGATTGTAAGCATGATAACTACGTGACACATTTATTATGCAAGTAGCATTGTCATAAGCAAATCCAAGTAAAAAGTATTACAACTAAAAACAAAACAAATCCCAACCAAAAGATACAATCATCAAACATGACATCCATAACACACTATCACTATCCTTGCAAAGTGGTGAATCCTAGCAAGGAGAGAACAAAAATTGTAGATTACTAACATTGAGAGATTATTCTCATTACCAAGCAACCATTCTCAATTGTAAGCTCATTGAGAAATTCCACTATGTATATGCAAGGAGAGATTGCTCTAACAAGAAGACACAACAAACAAGCCATTGTCGGGGTGTGTGCAGGATCATGATGGGCCAAAAAGTGGCAATATGATGAGTATGTGTAGGGTATGTGGCTAATGACTTTTTTTTTAACCCAAAATTGATGAAACAAAAAGGGTTTTTAAAGGAGATTCTTAGCTTTCCACCAATATAAATTATTCTTTACTTTGAATTTAATAAATAATTATTGTTCATTTTTTATTTGAATTATGACTAAAGTTCTAATTGATAGGCTGATTGAAAAACATCTATAGCTTACAAATGGTAGCACATTTTTTGAATTTGAAACATGTGTCGCATTCTATGCTTTGGATAGTATAGGATTAAAAAAAAAAGAATTTCATGAAGTTTTGACCAAGTTAAGGTGGTCAAACATGCGAGCTTTTATATTTTAAAAAAGTTGTAATAAAAAAATCATAATTAATTATTTACTTGGAAAAAAATTACAAAAAAATATGTCACATTGGGACATGAGTCCTCTACTTATATCTAAAATCTTATAAAAAAATATTATCATTTTATTGTGGTTAGGGTAGACAAATAGACACCTACTTCTTATCTTTTCCCTGAAATTTAAGTACTACTACATTGAAATTTCAAAATTTTACCAAATACATATATATATTTTTAATAAACCTAGTATTTTAGAAACTACATTCAATTTTGTATAGATTCTATTCTTACATATTTTTGAAATAATATAGATAACTTATTCAAAATTTTATGTCAAGTTTCCTAACTCTGATTTTTTTGAATTTTTTGCCACTTAAGGGCCTATTTTTTCTATGATGATCCTGCACATACCCATCAAGAAATTGAGTAAACAAGAGACAATTTTCATCATTTCATGGAAATATTGCATACATTTCCATTGTTTCACAAGGAAAGTACTACCATTATCAACCTATAATAGCAATATGAATACAATCACTACAGACATACCATCATACTCACTTTATCCTCAATTTTTAATCCTTCCATTCCTAGGGAGTAACACACTACCTCTACATCCCAATACACCAGATCATGCTTGCATATGTTGGTTGCATACCATGAACTATCAATCAACACATACCCAACATTGTCCAAGATTTGCATGTATAAGGAACTTAAGGGTTTATTGCTTACTATCTTCTTGAGAAAAATAAAATACTCACAAATCATGGTTACAAATACCTTTTGGATGGGATTTTTTTTTTACTTGACTCATTTCTAATACACAACACTATCACACTATCATCTAACACTAGCAATTCCTACAACTATTACTATACATTTTCTACAATAATTTTTCAAAAACATACCTCAATATGCTAGATCAAGCAATACAAAAAGAAAGAGTTGCACAGTGCCACTCCATGGAAACCTTGTCCACATACTGATCAAAATAGAGAGCAGTGAAAGTAAAATACATCTAATGTAGATCACTATGTAAGCACCATAATATTGATCAACAAGGAAAGAGTAGAAGAAATATCACCATTATATTCAAATATCTACCATTGGATTTAAATGATAGCTACTCCATGTTGTATGCTTATCACCTTGAAACATGTTATTCCTTCTGCTATGTCATTCTGTTGAAGATCAATATGTTCATATGAGAGAATCACCACAATGAAAAGTACTCCATTGTTGTTTTGCAAGATCATAATCCACTAAGTGAGAGTACTTGATAGAAAGCAGAGCACAGTCAACAACTAAGTTCTTGGCATAGGGATGAATAAACTCACATATTGGCACTAAATCCTTGCAACAATATCACTATTAACCCTTAACTCTTCGTTGTAAATATTTTCACCAAAGGTACTATCACTAGGAATTGTGAAGGTCTCTACCCTTAGTTTCTAGATCCGCTTTCTAACTCTTGGTGATTATCCCTTGGACTTGATTGTCCTTTAAGAACAAGATCATGTAGGAAGAGAACACAACACAAAGATCAAAGAACCATCATCCAAAAAATGCAACCAGATAGTGTAGCCATGAGATAAGAAAACTATAAAGTCATCATGCCACTATTTCATGCAAGTCACTAAATTTATTGGCACAAAGTTATCAATGGAATGATTAAGGAATTGTTTCATAAGCATTCAAAGAAATATCTCAATTATTGCTCAAATAATGTCTCATGGTATTGTTACCAATAGGAAACACACCTATTATTTCCATCAATGACTAAGGTACTGGATCAAAAAAAATCTAAACCACTATCCTGATCAATATGTGACTTATTCACCAAGATTTCTACAACCTACATTACATTATTCTATTGAAAAAACTTGTCATAGATACAATGCAACTTCTCTTCTACGTAACTAAAATAAGAAAATAGATAAACCAATCTGAAGTCAATATATTATAAGCCCTAAAGATACCATTATATGCTATCAATAAGGGTAAGATCCCATCAACATACAATAGAGGCATAGGTTCTTTCTATTTTTGTTCATGTTTCCTTCTCCAAAATTTCCCAGGCTCTTTCCTTTTCCAAGGTTTTTCATATTCTTCATTTTTCTTGTTTGACATGTTTTCCCTCCTATTATGATTCGATGTAAACATTAAACTTCTTCTACAAAATTGTGCTATATGTCCAAGGTTGGTACATTTATAAAAAAAAATACATTCATATTTCTATAAAATGTACATTGACTTCTTCTTCTAGAATCAATTTCTTTATGTACATAATCATTACAACAATAATAGTAACCATGGAAGCAATAATAATTGTACCTAATTCACCTTGTTGATGACCTTCTTCTCAGAATTTTCTTGGGATCATTAACTCTTTTGTATCAATCTTCATAAGTATTTTGATCTATAGGCATTTTGAAAGTAAAAACTTGATTCTCCTTGTTCATATGTTGCTCCTTTTAACAAGCTTTTCAATTCCATTGGCTCCTTTGACACTGTGGCATATTTGTTACACACTTCACCTTCATATCCTATCCTAGAATTGTTTGAAAGAGATATTTGAGTTAGCAACATTTTCTCAAACAACTTGATGCTCTGCTCATTTTGTAAACTTCTTTTCAAATCTAGATTCACCTTCTCTATTAAATTTTTTAGGGACAACATTTCATCCTCTAACTTTTGACAATCTTATACTTTGGTTTGTAACTTCATGCAAGTGGCTTCTTCCACTTTTCTTGACTCTTCTAGTTGCAACTTTAGTTTCTCAATGATTTGATCAGATTCTACACACTTCTTCTTTAGTTCATCAACAAGTTGATTAGATTCTTCATACTTCATATTTAGTTCTTTTTCTCTTCTTTCTTTCTTCAATTCATCTAAGGAAACAATTAATTCATCTTCAAGATAAACTTGTGCTTCATCTTCATCATTTTCATTATATGACTCATTTGCAACTTCCATGAACTATAACTCATCTCTTTTTACATCAAACATTCCTGCATGACATTCTTTAGAGCCAAGAACATTAAAAACATCATCAAATTTTGTAATAGATTTTTCTTTCTTTTAATGTAGATCCTTCTACTTTTTTAGAAGGGTATGTGGAAGATCATGATGGGCCCAAAAGTGGTGATATGATGGGTATGTGTAGGGTACATGTGGCTAATGACCTTTTTCTTACCCAAAATTGATGAAACAAAAAAAGGTTTTTAAAGAAGATTCTTACCTTTCAACCAATATAAATTATGCTTTACTTTGAATTTAATAAATAATTATTATTCATTTCCTATTTGAATTATGACTAAAGTCCTAATTGATAGGTCGATTGAAAAACATCTATAGTTTTCAAATGGTATCACTTTTTTTGCATCCGAAACATGTATCACATTATATGCTTTGCATACTATAGGATTGAAAAAATAAAATGAATTTCATGAAGTTTTTACCAAGTTAAGGTGGTTAGACATATGATTTTTTATATTTTTTAAAAGTTGTAATAAAAAATTCATAATTAATTATTTACTTGGAAAAAAATTACAAAAAAATATGAATCACATCTGGAAATGAGTCCTCTACTTATATCTAAAATCTTATAAAAAAAATTATCATTTTCTTATGGTTAGGGGGGTATGTGCAGGATCATGATGGGCCAAAAAGTGGCAATATGATGGGTATGTGGCTGACGACTATTTTTTTACCCAAAATTGATGAAATGAAAAGGGTTTTTATAGGAGATTCTCAGATTTCCACTGATATAAATTATGCTTTACTTTGAATTTAAGAAGTAATTATTATTCATTTTCTATTCAAATTACGGCTAAAGTATTGATTGATAGGTTGATTAATCTATAGCTTTCAAACGATCAAATTTTTGAATCCGACATGCATCTTTCTATACTTCACATACTATAGGATTAAAAAAAATGAATTTTATAGAGATTTTGCTTAATAAGTTAAGGTGGTCGAGATATAAATTTTTTATATTTTAAAAAATTATAATTAAAAATCAAATTAATTATTTACTTGGAAAAAAAGTGCAAAAATATGCATCACATTGGGTCATGGGTCACTCTACTTATGTTTAAAATCTTATAAAAAAAAAAATATTATCATTTATTATGAGTTGGGGTGGTCAGACAACACTACTTGTTTTTTTCTTGAAATTTAAGTACCATGCATTGAAATTTCAAATTTTCATAAATAGATTTTTATTTTTAAACATACCTAGTAGTTTGAAACTACATTCAATTTTCTACATCTTCTATTCTTAAACATTTTTTTGAAATAATAGATAGCAATTCAAATTTTCGTCAAGTTGCCTAACTCTTATTTTTCTAAATTTTTTGCCCACTTGAGGCCTTTTTTTTCAAGTGATCCTACTCATACCAGGGGTGGTCAAAGCAGACACCTACTTATTTTTTCCACGAAATTTAAGTGATTACCATTTGAAATTTCAATTTTCCTCAAATAGTTTTTCTTTTTTTAAAAATAATACTAGTAGTTTAGAAACCACATTCAATTTACTCTGATTCTATTCTTGTATTTTTGAAATAATGGTGATTATTCAATTTTTTATGTCAAGTTTACTGATATTTTTCTAAAAATTTCACTTAAGAACTGTTTTCCACTTGATGATCCTGCCTAATTTATTTCTATACCTCTTTCCCATAGTAAGTATTCCACTACTAGGAACCCCTAAGTTGGTTAGACTTTGTTCAAGGGTATTGCTCTAATAACACTTGTTGGAGTACAAAATCACTGAGAGGGGGGTGAATAATTGATTCAAGTTAAAAAACAAATGTAATTTGATTAATCCTTAAAAATTAATGTATATAAACTTCAAGCATCATAGATATTTAGATGTTGAGAGGAGCATCATGAAATAAAAACTAAAAATATTGAACAAGTATGACTGAGTATGCAAAAACAAATCACAAATCAGGAGAAACCAAAATACAATATTTATGAGTGGAAATCCTTGTACAAGGAGAAAATGCCACTCAAAAAGTTCATCTTATTAGGCCTCACTAGCACAACAGTAATCTCACTAATTACAACCTCACTAGAAATTATTATGCCTCACTAGAACAAAAGTAATCTCACTAATTACAACCTCACTGAAAATACAAAAATCTCACTTATTATAGCCTCATTAAAAATAAAAATATATATGTCTCACTAGCATGACCTTACATCACTTTTGTTAATCTCAAAAGAAATAATGATCAAAGGTTCTCTCCATTTGAATACATTTCATTATTCTATGTTTACAACATAATGAATTCTATCTATACATATTCAAGTCAAAACAATTGTAACTCTATGTATTCAAAACATGTACCTTGGCATTTTGTAACTCAACAAACTTTGCACTTATATCTCTTCAATTTCAAATTAAAAAAAACTGTAATTCTATAACTCTATCAATAGACTTTCACTTTATTTATACCCACACAAAGACACCCATATTGTCAAAACAAGACCATCATTAACTGTCATTTAATTCTTCCTATCAATGTATCATAGTACAAGATATTCTCTCATAAAGAACTAACACCCATACTAACTATGTAGAGGAAATAAAGCTCCATGAATATAGAGCACTTGTTGACACATAAGTTCATTGCAATCTACCTCACCACACATGGTATCTACATGATCTAAAAGTATACCACAACATTTTTCATCCAAAAACCTATTCCATCATAGTAATACACCCAAATACACTTTCATTCCATCGAATCCTTCCTATAGTTACAAAATCGTATAACTAAAAGCCTAGCCTAATGACCTTCAATAGTCTATCAAAGTACTATATGCTAGAAATAGTCCTTCAAAAGTTTAAACGATGGGATTTTTCCTTAACACCCGCTAGGTTAACCTTTAAAAGATAACCAATAATAATATAAAAAAATGTTATAATATAAGTCACTACAAAATAAAAAGGATTTGCATTGGAGATCACCATAAACCCTAAACCATGGATCTTTAAGGGTTTGAAGTATGCTTGGAAATATAAGATAAGAAGCATGAGAATTGTTGCAACCATGTTGTCTTTGTCATGAAAACTTGTAATCAACAATCACCTTATGGGTATGTACAGGATCATGATGGGCCAAAAAGTGGCAATATGATGGGTATGTGGCTAATGACCTTTTTTTAACCCAAAATTGATGAAACCAAAAGGGTTTTTAAAGGAGATTCTCATATTTCCACCAATATAAATTATGCTTTACTTTGAATTTAATAAGTAATTATTATTCATTTTCTATTCAAATTATGACTAAAGTCCTCATTGATAGACTGATTGGAAAACATCTATAACTTTCAAATGGTATCACATTTTTTGAATCCAAAAAATCTATCACATTCTATACTTCACATACTATAGGATTAAAAAAGGAAAATTTGAATTTCATGAAGTTTTGACCAAGTTAAGGTGGTTAGACATACGAGTTTTATATATTTTTTAAAAGTTGTAATAAAAAAATCATAATTAATTATTTACTTGGAAAAAATTCACAAAAAATATACATCATTGGGACATGAGTCCCTACTTATATCTAAAAATATTATAAATTTTTTATCCATTTAATGTGGTTAAGGTGGGACAAACACACCGCTTCTTATTTTTGTGAAATTTAAGTACTATTTTATTAAAATTTCAAATTTTTCTTAAATAGATTTTTCTTTTTTAAAAAAACCTAGGAGTTTATAAACTACATTTAATTTTTTACAGATTCTATTCTTACATATTTTTAAAATAATATAGATAACTTATTCAAATTTTTACATCAAGTTGTCTAACTCTATTTTTTTTGCCATTTAAGGGCCTGTATTTTCTATGATGATCCTGCACATACCCTTATAGAAAAACTTTCATATACTATCATGAGACAATAAACCTTGGTATGAAGCAAGATATCCATTGCATGACTATTTCAACAAGAGCACCCACTATGAAACCAATTGCAAGATCACAGTGTATATATGTTCCTAATTGTACCAACAACTTTACTAATCTTTTCAAGAGTCCAATGTATCAATAATTGCACTAGAATTTCCTTTACTTCAACACCACTAAAACATCAACCAATTACTTTCTTTTACATCCTTCCTTTTCTTTAAGAAAACTTCAAGTCCACTTTTGGCAAATGCTTATCAATGCCACCTTTGAACCATAATGTACTATTGTACACACCATGAGATGACTTATGAAGAGCAACCATGAATACACCATAAGGAATGAAATTCATTGGCATCAAAAACCTTGTGCATTATCATGAATAAGCAAGCACCTTAACTATTATTGAGAAAACATGCATCATAGTGTGGACACTGATTTTGGTACTCACAAGTCTCTAGCATTAATACAGTTTTTCACCTGAAAGGAGACAAATGGGACAAAATGGGAAATGTACCCACTCAAAAATAATGTAAATGTGAATAAGTAGGCCTAAATGTGAAGTCTAAATGCAATCAACTAATAATTGAAATGAATTATTAATGCAAAAATAAGAAATGCAAGTTGTTTGAAAACACATTGTGAATGTAGAATTGATAGGTAAGAATGCAAGTAAGCAATAACACAAATGAAAGAGATTCGAGAGGCACAACTGTAAACTAGAACTTGATGTAGAGAGGCTCTAGAATCTTGTAGAATTTTTTGTTGAAGCCAACTAGGAAACTTACTCCAAGCTAGGTGACCTAGTCCTATTTTGAGGAGATTCTTCCAGAATAGGTTTCAACCAAATGGGTATCCATAAATGCAAAAATCACTGATAGTGTGACTAATTCACCATAGATGGTGAATTAGTCCACTTGGTAATCTTGAGAAATTTAGGGCAAGAATTTTTAGCTCTCAGTCTATACTCCTCTTCTTGATAGGTGTTCAATTTTGAAACTACAGAAATTAGGATGAAAGGGGTCTCCAAGCTTCACTTAGGGCTTTGTTGACTTGAATGACTTTGTTGAGTTGACAACACCTTTAATCACCTTTTTTTTGACAAATTTACATACAAGACCTACAAAACACACATGCAAAGAGGGGAAAAAGGGTTAAGGGTTAGTGAATAGGGGTTTGCATTGGTTAAACCCCAATTTGGTAATCAAACCCTTAATAATGAAAGAAAATAGAGAGAGAATGATGAATGAACAACATGAAAATGCTATAACTCACCAAACCCTTGATGTAGAAACCTAAAGATATGCAAGAAGATGCTCTAATCAATACTTGATAGTGCCTAGAATGCTTGAGAATTATGAATGATTGTGTGCTAATATGTGAGTGAATGTATTAGACTACTGTGGGTGAAAATGAGAGGAAAACCCTTTTTTTATACTTGATTTTGCAAATTTTCCCAAAAATAACACATCACAGGCTGACCTTAAGGTTAAGAGAATAATATCTTGTTAGAAATTTTAAATAATTTTGATTTTTGTGCCCAATGGGACTAAATTGCTCCAGGTGGCAACTTGGTCCCACTAGGGCAATTTTACTGGGTTTAAGGAATTAACGTGTATTTAATGATGTTTAAAGAGATTATTCTTTGAAAAAAATTTAAGTAGGGCTGAAACATGCATTAAGGGGCCATTTAAACATAATAAAGGGTTAAATTAGTCATGATAAGCCTATAAAATCATGAGAGTTTGATTAAAATATTTACCATACTTTGAAATAAGACTTGGTAAGTGATAAAAATAGGTTATTTAAGTGAATTATAATGAAAAGGTCCTAGAAAAGTGTGAAAGTGGGTTACAACACTTCACAACACTTTCACAAGTCATCATATAAATTTGAATGATTCACAAGTGTCAAAGACCTAATGTGAATGTGTTGGCCACATTACAACATTAAATCTAGGAAAAATCAAGCCAAAATCCATAAGAGAGACTCAAATGAGCATAAAAATGTCCTAATATACATTTTCTGGAGACACATAAAGCCCCCACTTTAGTCGGAAGATGAACTTACTTCGAACTCACACTAAAGAAGCCCAACATACACATCAAGATAGATCCAAATGCACACATGATAGTAAGATGAGACAACAACATTTGAGAGGGATGATCAAGTCCCTAAGATCAAGATCCCATGGAAAACCAAACATTAGCATGAAGGAACACACAAGAAAATGATGAAAAATAATGAAAGAGAGAGAAGGAGAAGGAAGGAGAGATGGGGTCAAATAAAACTTTGATTGTTTGTCCATCCTGTTATGGATTGGATCTACGTTCTTTGTCTAGAAAAATAAATTTGTACTCACTCTAAGGTGATAGAACTCATGGCTATTTGCCAGGTGAGAATGCCCAAAAGGTGAGAAACATACACTCATGGCTAGTATGCACTCACACACACATGTGGCTATGGAGAAAGTCCTACCTCGAAATGGGATTCCAACTCAACCATACCAAAGTTATACCTTCTGATAACTTTAATAAGGAACCACAAGAAAAATGACATTTCAAACTTCACAAGACAAGCAAAACTTCATATGCTTGGAGTTCATTAACAAACACAATGGCACCACAGGCATGCAAGCTATGTTATGCAAGGTGGCCATATAACAAATGAAAAATGCAACATGTAAAAGGATGTTCAAAGGAGTCTTGTTTAGTTCATATGAGGTACATAACTTAGGGAACATTGTATCTAATATCTCCAAGATAGGACCAATAAAAGAATAGAAAATTCACAACTTAAGGGATGTAATTCATCACATCAACCCACTAAGAGTAATGTAATATGCTAAGATAGATCATGCTCATGAAGGACACTATACCCAATGTCATACACAATGCAACAAAACACATTGTATGAAGTAAAAAGGATGCACTAAGAACCAAGTAAAGTAAAAATACAAAATGATAATGCCAATGTATGCCCCCACTTTAAAGGAACTGTTGCACACCATACTTTGAGCAATTACTTTAAACTAGCAAATGAAAAATGCAAACAAGAAAGAAGACATGAGATCCAACTTGGAAAGCCTTATGCCAAGTCATATGTTTTTGAGTAAGACTACATCATGTGAGAGAAAAAGGAAAAGATAAAAGGAAGGGGGTTCCCCCAAAAGGAAAACACCAAACACATAAGGGATCTATGGATTTTGGGCCAGTATATTCTTTGATGCAATGTTTTGTAGAGAACTTAGAACTTTCAACATAACCAAAATACATAGAACTAGAAGAATGACACAAAGTGAGTGAAAACAAAGAAAAATAAAGATTTGTTTGGGTCAACATGGAAGAGTAATTTTATGTCTCGACACTTTGCATCATCCCAAAAAGGAAATCACAAGAAAAAAGAAAAGGTGAAAAAAAATAGAAAAGCTTTTGGGTCAACATGAGACATTTTGATCTCAATGCCTTGTGTCATCTCCAAAAGGAAAACAAAAGAAAAAGATAAAAGAAAAATTCAAAGAGAAAGAAAAAGGGGCATTTTGGGTCAACGTGAAAGAGATATTTTGGTCTCAATTTCATGCATCATCCCCAAAAGGAAAACACAAGAAAAATACAAAAGAAAAAGGAAAAGAGAAATAAAAAGGGGCCTTTTGGGTTAACATGAAAGAGACATTTTGGTCTCAGTGCCTTGCATCATCCCAAAAAGGAAAACACAAACAAAAGAAAAAGGAAAAGGTGATGCATGACATATAGAAAAATGAAGGAACAAATAGAAGAATGTCACAAAGAGAAGGAGAACAACACATCACGGGGGAACACGATACCCACATACAAACACACAAAAAGAAAAAGAAAAAGAAAATGCAAAAAGACTAGTAAGGAAAATGCATGTCAACCATTAAGCAAGTCATCCATCTCCCAATCACATTCATGATATGTCGAGGGAAGTCAACTAGCCAAAGGGACAAGTGAAAGTTCCAAACTAGGGGAAGCACCAGGTTCTACACTCTTTGTAGGAGATTTGTCATTTAAGCTCATGGAAGAGGAAAATAATGTATTCAGATCATTACATACCTCTTCACCTATTTTAGTGATCTCATCATCGTCATCCAAATTAATCACAATAGGAGGAGAAATGATAATGTCCAATGAAGGGTGTAACTTTGGTTGTGGTTTTTGTATTGGATCATTTTGTTGTGATTAGGGAGGACGATCATCATGCATTGCTTTTTTCAAGTGTAGCTTTTCATTTTCTTTGTTTTCTTCATCTTGTAACTTGTGAGCAAGGGCATGAAATCTATGCCTACACTTGCTAGCTCATCTATTTCTTTTATTTTTATGATCAAGTTGTGTTTGTTAAGGAGTAGGTTGATCAACCATAGGTTTCTTGTCTTCAATAAGGGGAGGAACAAAAGGAACAATGGAAGGTTGTTCATCCACTTTCTCCTTTGCTTTGGAAATTTTTTTTATACAAGGAGGCATGATGAAGTTATCATTATCTCGTGGTTTCTTTGATGATGTCAGGGAGGTTTGTGGTGTTGGTTGAACTTTGTTGGGTGGTTCTTGTTGAGGTTGAAGTGATGTTTCATCTAGGATAGGAGTATCAGAAGTGGATGGGGACATGTTGCGTAGATACAATTCTACAATGTTCTTTGCTTTAAATTCCTGGTAAGCAAAGAAAAAGATGTCTTTGTAAGGTGTTATAGGTTTTGTGGCCTCATGCCAAAATGCTTCTAAAGAAAAATTCCTTTAGAAGACAAAGTGTTAAAGTTGTTATGGTGAACAGTGAATATTACATAATCAAAGGGAAGCTTTAAACATTTATGTATGACTAAAGGGAAAACTTTCATTGAGCGAAGCCATGGATGGCCTAGCCTCAAACAAAACTAGATTGACTGCGGGATGATAGAGAATGTAACATCCAATGTTTTTTGTCCTATTTGAAATGGAAGGATGATCGATCCTAATGTAGGGAAAGAAAAACCATTGTGTGTTTTTATCCATGCTCTCGTTTTATCATAATCATCTTGATAAAGATCATGTAACACCAAAAAATCCTTGGTGATCACATTTTCTCCATAGCCAGGATTTACGAGTATCCCATTAGTGGGATTATCATAAATATGGTTGGCTATGTAAAGAGGACCATTAGGGAGATTTTTAATTATGTCCTTAGAGGAGAAAGTAATATCAAGATATTTCTTAGGTTGGCCCTTATGAGGGATAATGTCTATTGCACCTACCATTTCATCCATAGGATTAATAGTGGTAATATGTGGAATGTGATTAGGATGTTCAATATCTATATGAAAATTCATCACATGATTCTTTGAAGTTTCACTAGCTTTTACAAATGAAACATTATGTTTGGGCATTGGATCATTGAAAATTTGCAAATTTTTATTTGGAGGAGCAATAGAATTATTGCCTTGATGATAACACCTACAATGGATAGATGGCTAGAATCAATGAGGTCTTTCACAAGGTGTTCAAGATGCTTACAATTTTTCATTTAATGTCTATTTTGTCTATGATAATGGAAATAAGCATTTGATTTAAATTTTGGAGGTAAAGGCTTAGTGGGATTGTGTGCTTTAACAATATGTAAGGTAATCATTTATTGGTGTAAAAGTTGGGACATTGTGTTATGAAGGGTGTCTTGTAAATATGTAAACTATCTTTTTGGGTCTCCATGACTATAAGGTATCATGGCTTTAACAATTGCTACTTGGTTGTTCACTAGTTGAGTTGGTTGTTGAGGGGGATTAAACTATAAGAACCCTTTGTTTTGCTTTCTAAATGGTTGTGAATTGTTTAGATTGACATGTTCAAATTTCTTAGCTCAACTAGAAGTGGACTTTTCATCAAAACTACTAACCAAATTGTGATGATTTAATAAAGGGTGGCACACAAGTGCATAAACGATGGAACTTCCATCATGGTGAGTTTTTCCTAGAGTTTAGCTTGCAAGTTTTCTATAAAAATCTTTTGAAGATGTGAATTAGGAATCTTGACATTGATTTGAGAATAAAGTGATTGATATCATGAGATAAAATCAATTATCTTTTCCTCTTCATGTTTTTTGTATCTCATCAAATCGATCAAGGTCTTGTTTGGAGTCATATGTACTTGGAATTGATTTATAAATGCATCAACTAGTTCATTGAATGAACAAATTGAATTGTTTGGTATAGATGAGAACCACTCCAAGGAAGTGCCTTTTAAATTCCTAGGAAATAGTTTTACTAATAGATTATCATCAAGGAAAAAGTCACTACATATAAGGTGGTGTAAGTATTAACGTGGTTAGAAGGATCTCCCTTCCCTTAATATTTCTCAAATCTGGGCATCTCTATTCCTTGTGGCATCGGTGTTTGCAATATTTTCAAAGATAGTGGGCTACTTCAAACATAATAGGTGGGTGGTCCATTCTGATGTTTTTGAAAGAGGAAAAAATGGGTTTTATAGGGACCCGAAACCACAAAGTTTACAAACATAAGAAAAGATCGTTAAAGACACCATAAGCAAAAGGATGTAAAAACAACAAAAAGACAAAGCCACAACCATAAAAAAAGCCAACAAAGGCCACATAACCAAAAAACTAGACAAAACGCCAGCAACAACTAAATTTGGACCTTTAATATTTCTGTAGTATCAACTTCCAATTCATTCATATCTTGAACCCCCCTCTTTAGAATTTGAACCATCTGGGTAGTAGGAGGTGCTTTCCTCTTAAGGTTGGCATGAGTTATTTTTGATATACCTTGTTCCTTGTTCTTGATTTTATCCTTGTTCTCTTCTAGGTCAACAACTAGCGGGCCCTGTTTTGACTTTTCCAGCTTTTCAAACATTGCATTGATGATGATGGAATTGTCCCTAGCCATTTTATAGTTTTGTTCCATAATAGTTTTCATGTTATTTTTTATTTTGATAATTTTAGCTTCCAAAGTCTTATTTTTTTCCTCAGTGTCACCTTCTCCCATTCTAGTACTATTCTTTTTTTGTTTTCCTTCTTGATTGCTAAGAGCAACTAGCTTCAAATCCAGTTCCTTCAACTTTCTATTCATAACCTTATTTCTTTGATTAAGACCATTAATTTCTTGATAGGCCCATTTCAAAACCCTGAAAATGTCACCAATGCCATTTCTTGTAGAGGAAAAAATATCGCCAAACTAAACCTGGTCTAAAATGAGGTTAACATCATCCAGATTTGGGGGAACTAGGAGATCTGGTACCATCAACTCTGAAAGAGGCAGGAGGGTAGGACACAAAATTTTTGCTAACTTCAGCGTCCTCAACTTTGTCCTCTAGAGAGTCCAGAGAGAAGGAAACCAATTTATTGGCATGGGAGCCCTTGAGAACAGGATTCTTTAAGGGGACTGGGCAGTCGGGGTAGGTCTCAGGGTTAGGTTTAGCAAGCTAGGGTTTTCTAGGCTGGGTTTTCTGGCCAAACAACACAGAGGATGGGTGGGCTTCAAGAATTCTCTCCTAGTAAGGCTGATTCTATGAACCCCCACTATCTGTGTCATAGTCCTCAGACACCATGGAGGAAACCGGTTTGGATAAAGCCACAAGGCTTTGATAGTGCTCATATATTAACCTAATAAGACCAAGATGAAGAATAGGGTATCTCCTAGGATTTTTCTTATGGTCCTCAAGGATATTTCTCAATGAATAGAACAAATAATGAGGCAGAGAAATTCACACCTTATGGCAAAAGTGATTAAGAATAGAAAAATGATGACCATAAACTTTGGCGAATCTCCTGTCTAGCGTATTATACTCCATTATAACATTAACCACCTTTCTCCATAGCACCTTGATGGTGTCACTTTTGAAATAGCTATTAGAATTTTTGACCAGTTTCATTTTCTCCTTTTCCTTTTTAGGGAATTTGATTACCACCTCATTAGAAAACCTTTTGTCATGATAAAACTTCACATCCTCAAAGGACATTCTAGTCACCTCCCCTATAATTTTCTCATCTAGTTTCACCTTTCTCCCAAAGAGGATTATTTCATCATTGTTCCAGTTCTTCTCAAAATAGTTCATGGCCATAGTATCATGCCCATGAAGTTTTTCTAGAAATGGAACCAGACCACCTCTTACAACCTACTTCTAGACCTTAGCATTCCTCATGCGCACCTCGTAGCTATTGTCTCAACTCTTTTCCTATCCCCCCATTTTCATTTGCACCTTACTATAGACTCTACTAGCGTCAAACACCTATTGCAAATTTACGCAACCATTCCAATCAACCCACAAAGCGTGCTGCTTTTTCTTCCCAGCTAACTACTATGACACGACCCCATCAAATCTCTTGATTTTGATGTACTTAGCCTTTTCCCTTTAATCATTAAATTTAATTTCCTCTTTCCCATGTGTAACATCATAATCTAGTAAGGCCATGACTTCAAATCTCAAATTCCTAAAAAATTTCCACATGTTCAATCCTTGCCTCTTTACCCCTTCATTCACAAAGTAATCCACCACACTATTAGCTTCCTTGTAGATGTGTGATAATTTTACTTTATCGAACTTGTCTAGAATAGACTTTTCTTCATCAATCCAATCCTTTATTGACCAAGAGAGGGGGGTCCTACCTAGAAGACATTCAATGATGTTTTTAGAATCCCCTTCAAGCCATAAATTTTTTATAATTAAATTATGAGCTAACTTTAAAACTTGAAAAACTCCTATAGCCTCTATCCCATGGTTGGTTTGATGACCTAAGGAAATTTCCATAGCCGCCATAAATTTACCATTTGAGTCCCTTAACACACTTCCACTTCTAGCCATCCTTGAATTTCCTTTGTAGAGGCATCAAAGAGTTGGCCTTAGAGTAGCCATTTGGGAGAAGGTCAAACACACACCATCCCCTACTTTTCTTAGTTGGCTTGGATGCAAAAAAAAAATCTGTTTTAGTATTCCAATCCTTTGCTATCATTAAATCATAGGGAGTACACACCACTGCTTCAAGGTTAAGAGATTTTTGGGGAATCACATTGAAGTTTTCCTTTATAAGCCTAAATTTTTTTAAAAACTTTATTCTATGACATCTCCTTATCCTTGAAAAGTATGTTATTACGTTCTTTCCACACTCCCCAAACAATAAAAGGGAAGATAAAATCCCATAACCTTCGAATGAAGGGATTTCGAGTTGGAGCTTTACTTCATAAAATGTCTTTCCATTCTCCACTAGACAAGAAGGATCTCCATATTTGTTTAGCTAGAAGAGTATTATTAATCATTCTAATTTTTCTAAGACCTAAACCCCTCAAGGTTTTTAGTCTACAAATGAAATCCCACCCTATAAGAGGAATTTTGTTTCTTTCCTCCACACCAGGCCAAAGGAATATTTTTTGGATCATTTCAATGGCCTAAACATATTTAGTAGGAATTTTGAAAGGTCTTAAAGTATAAATTGGGAGGCTCTGAAGAGAAGCTTTAAGAATTTTATTTTTTCTAGCTTG
>VDFB02346447.1:0-15741 GCA_007258455.2 Sequoia sempervirens
AAAGCTATTTTCAACAGTAAAGACCGAGAAGCCTACACCTTGGTTGAATGCGAGTTCAACACACTCGGTGGTTTCACATGCCTCCAAAGAGGAATTTTGGATACAGAGACTTGGGAAAGGTATTGGTTTTAATTGCAAGTAAGTTAAACTTGAATGTGATAGTCAGAGTGCTATGTGTTTAGCCAAAAAATCCTATGCATCATGCTCGTACTAAGTATGTTGATGTTAAGTATCACTTTGTGCGAGAAATGGTTGAGAGTGGAAAGGTCTTAATTGAGAAAGTTGACACTTTAATTAATGTTGTAGATTATCTTATGAAACCAGTTCCTACAGACAAGTTCTCTTGGTTTTAATCATTTTCTTGGAGCTTCATGATTATGCAAGTTGCATTTGAAGTTGGCATGGATTGATTACTTGGTGCAAGAAGGTCATTGGCCTTAAGTCTTGTACTTGATTTATAATATTTATTCCTTGTTTAGAATGATTGCAATGTATAATGTCAAGTGGGAGAATTTTGGAAATAGGATGCCATTTAATTGCAATGCTAAACATTATTTATTTCATGTATCTCCTAAGTCCTTGGAAAGTGTTCTCAAACACTGGGATTAGAAAGAGATTAATTATTGAATGAAATAATCATGTTAATTGACATTTGTAATTAATTCAAAATGTTAGGAGCATGTGAGGGCATCCATTATGAGTTCCTAAATAAAAGGGGCACATGGGGCACCCACATGGAAGGTGGCACTCACCTTGAATTAAGTTAACTATTTGGAGTAAGAGATAACACTTATGTAATGCATGTAAAGATCCTAGGAGTTAGGGATTGATGTTTACATGCATGAAGTTTAGTTTAGTTCAGTTCAGTTATGGTTTAGTTATCTTCAGTTAGTTTTAGTTCAATGCTAGTTGACTTTAGTTAACTTGGAATGTATGACTAATGACTTGAGTTGCATGACAGATAACAGGTGACTACTTTCAGTTAACAGGGGATGATCATTCTTGCATGAATGGTGGAGAGATATGTTTCAATTAATAGAGAATGACTTGGACCCACCTTGGGCACCCAAGTTGGCTTCTTGGAGTTAACACTTTTGCATGTTAAGATATTTCAGAAGGCTGAGTTAAGTAGGCCCATTCTTGGGCACCAACTTTGAGGATAAGCCTTGAAGATATTTTTAGAATAAAGGTTGAGTTAGTACTTCAATTTGGGACGCCCAAATGGATGAAGGGGATGATTTGACATTGTTCTTCATGGTAGAACTCTACTTGCAAGAGATAGGCATAGGTTTTTGGTGATAAGCTTTGAGCTTTCTAATTGTAACTCTTTTGGAGTTTACAAGGTTGATTATTGTCTATTTATCTCAAGCACATTGAAGAGATTTTTGATCATTTTTATTATAGGTTGTGAAGAAGATTTGTTGAAGGAAAAAGAAGCATCTCAAGGAAGGATTGGAATTATTGTAATCTTATTCTGAGATTAAATAATACATTGAATCTTGGCTTTAAAAATTTTCCGAAAGGGTTTCTCCACAATTAATGTTGTGTATCTTCTAATATTTTGTATGATTCTTCTACAACCTTTTGTCTTCATTCTACAAATGATAAAATGAATTAATCAGATAATCACCCACAAAGAATACATATTTAAATCAGCAAGTATAATAGTTTTACAAAGTATTAAGCTACATAAACACCTCAATTTTCAACTTTTTTTAGGGCCTTTATGATGTATAGACACATAGTACACATATACAACAACCACTTATTTTTTGATGAAAATGGCACGATACATGTACATGACATGGATATTTATATATATACATGAGATACCAATTTTGATATTGTGGTGTTCTTTATTTTATGTATATGCTTCTTTTCCTGCATGCATGTTTATGCGATGGATGTTATATGTATGGATGTATGTTAAATTAGATGCTATCATGATTGAATAAACACACATGGATGCATGTTAATTAAATACAATGATGATCTAATTGCCTAACCAAAAGGCTTAATGTAATGCATGGATACATAGCATAGTAAAACACATGTATGTATGTCTCTCTCTCACACACACATGGTTACATCATAACATAATTTTTTATTCGTAATGTGTTAATAAAGGGATGTCAAAATGTGCGATGTTGCAACCACGAGGAGTGAACGTTACACATATGGCACATAGACACTACCCATAGTATCGGTGAAGGTGCATTGCATTAATAGGTTCTTTTAGAGGCATCTCATCCATAGACGACAATCCATAGGCGCCAGAACCATACATGGAGATGACAATGTAAGGGCCTAAGCAATTAGGACTAAACTTCCCCTTTTGATTGGGTAGCGCATTTACATTTCTCTGATTCTCATAGAGAACCAAGTCACCTACCTTGAAAGTCCTAGGAAGAACACCCTAATTATACTGTCTAGATAATGATCGTTGATAAGCTTTAAGATGGTTGACGGCTTGTAATCGGTGCTCATTGAGCATCTCAAGTTGATACAAATGATTAGATTGGTAAGTCTCATCATCAATTAACCCTTTAAGGGAAACCCGCAAAGAAAAAAATTCCACTCCAAATGCATGATAGCTTCGGCGATGTACACAAGGTTGTAAGGCATTGTTCTTGTCATTGTACAAACACTCATGCGATAGGCCCAGAAAGCGTACGTTAATTGAATGTGCTAATCCTTACCATGTTTATTCATTATTTTTTGAAGAATGAGCTCAAGATTTTTATCATACACTTTTGCTTGACCATTGGATTGAGGATAATATAGTGTAGAAAATCTATGTTGAATATGAAATTTCTCTAGAAATTGCTTCACTTATTCTTAAATGGCATGCTATTATCATAAACAAAGGTAGAAGGAAATTCGAAGGGAGCAATGATGTTGCTTAGAAGAAAGCTACAAATAGCTTCAACATTCATGGATCGAAGCAAGATAACTTCAACCCATTTCATGAAGTAATCAGTAGCAGTGATGATGAAGACATGTCCTTTAGAAGGAGGTGATATTTTTCCAATAATATCCAATCCCCATTTTTTGAACAATCAAGGAGAGGTCTAGTTTTGTAGCTCTTGAGAAGGAGCATGAATAAGATGACTATGCTATTGAAATTGTGGACACTTCTTGATGAAATCAAAGGAATATTGTTCCATCATTTTCCAAAAGTATCCCATGTGAACCAATTTTCTTACCAGGGATTTACCACCAAAATGTCCACCCCCAGAACTCGAATAAGGACAAGGGGTATTTCTATTTTAGTGAGGCATCGAAGAAGTAAGCCATTGGAAGATTTTTGATAAAGAACATTTGATAAAACAACAAAATGGATTGACAACTTTCATATACGAGTGCAATCATTCTTCGTTGCATCATCAGGAAAGTTTCTAGTCTTCAAATAGTTGTAGATGCTAGAATACCATTCTCCCAAGTCTACATGAGAACACATGAGAGCCTTAGATTCAAGTTGGTTAGAAATAGCAGGATACTGAAGAATTTGGACCACAAAGTGGTGTTCTTTCGTATCCTTATTTGAAGGTACCAAGGAGGCATTGCTCACCATGGCATCCGCATGTCAATTTTTTCTCCTAGTGACACTATTTATTGTGAAAGAGGAGAATCAGTCAAGTAAGGACAAAGCGAGGTCCCAATACTGAGACAACTTTTCTTAGCTTGATAGGTTCCCATAATTTGATTCACAATAAGCTCAGAGTCACCATGTATGTGGAGATGTTTTATGTTTAATGTAATTACGACACGCAAGACAACAATGAGGGCTTCATACTCAACGATGTTGGTGCAAGAAAACTCCAATCGAAAGGAGAGAGGTACTAGCTTTCCTTCAGACGAGATTAGAACTACACCCACTCTGGAGCTAGTCTGACATCTCGATCCATCGAAGTACATCTCCCACATGAGATCATGATTAATTGTGAAAATATCCTCATCGGGGAATAAGTCTAGACTAGGGAGGGAATGAGGTGAAGGAGCATCTGCTAGTTGATCAATAACTGCTTGACCTTTTATCGATTTCTTACAAACTTTATGTCAAACTTAGAAAGAAACATTACCCACTTCGCTAACCTCCTAGCAAGGCCAGCACTGAAAAATAAATGCTTCAAAAGATTACTTTTCACAATGACATGTGTTTCATTGTGAAGAAGATAATGCCTTAACTTCTCACTACTGAATTTGAATCCATTTTCTAACAAACGTTCATCGGTCTTATGACAAACATTTGTCGGAAAACCGACGAACTAATGAAATAATTTTCGTCGCCAAATTTTTGTCAAAATTTAGGACGAAGAATTAAACGTTGAAATAATGACTCAAATTCGTCATTCGTCGACATCATAAAATGGCTCTGTTGTTTGTCGAAATATCAACGACAACTTTGTGTGTCCACTGAAAAATTATAACCAAAACGTAATTGCAATGCCTCTTCCAAAGCGTCGAAACAACACTAGAAGTTCATCACCATTTCGACTAAATGGGAAAGTAGTTATGACAAAGCTTTGGTCGCAGCTATAGCAACTTTGTTAGACCTTTTTGGTGATTCATCGGTTTCCTTCGTCGAAATTGTGACGAAACAATGCAATTTAAAAAAAAAAAAATTCATTGAAATGTACCATCACAGAGACTCTTGGCGATGACCACCAAAGCCAACCCATCGGTGAGAGATCAATCATCGACAGGATAGAAAACTCACTCTGATAGTCCATGTCTTGCCGATGACTTCCGTCGGCAAGACAGATCCAATGTCACACCGATTTTACCTCTGCAGGAGTTTTAAATAGACCTACACCATGTGATCGCAGACTCTTGGAGATGACCACCGAAGCCAACCCATCGGTGAGAGATCAATCATCGGCACAGGATAAAAAAATCACTCTGATAGTCCATATCTTGTCGATGACTTCCATCGGAAAGACATATCCAATGTCACACCGATTAGACCTCTTCAGGAGTTTTAAATAGACCTACACCATGTCATCACAGAGACTCTTGGAAATGACCACTGAAGCCAACCCATCGGTGAGAGATCAATCATCAGCACAAGATAGAAAAATCACTTTGATAGTCCATGTCTTGCTGATGACTTCTGTCGGCAAGACATATCCAATGTCACACCGATCTGACCTCTGCGGGAGTTTTAAATAGACCTACACCATGTCATCGCGGAGACTCTTGGTGATGACCACCGAAGCCAACCCATCAATGAGAGATCAATCATCGGTACATGATAGAAAACTCACTCTGATAGTCCATGTCTTGTTGATGACTTCCGTCAGAAAGACAGATCCAATGTCACACCGATCTAACCTCTTCAGGAGTTTTAAATAGACCTACACCATGTCATCGCGAAGACTCTTGGCGATGACCACCGTAGCCAACCCATCGGTGAGAGATCAATCATTGGCACATGATAGAAAACTCACTCTGATAGTCCATGTCTTGCCGATGACTTTCATCGGCGAGACATATCCAATGTCACACCCATCTGACCTCTTCAAGAGTTTTGAACACTGCTGGTTATCAGTAAGACATTCTAAGGGTCTCGCTGATTAAACAAGTGTCTAAGAGCAAGTAAATAAATGGAACCTATTAATTTTCTTACTTTGGGGTTCTTTAAATCATAAAATAGATACCATCTTCTTGTGTAATTTACTTATATTCAGATTTGAATTCAAGACCAATTGTCATTGCACATTCCATTTTACTTGCATAGAGTATTCTATAAGCAATATATTGATAATTCCAAATGATTTATGGTGTTGTACAACTCTACCTATCATCACAATTCTGTTGTTCCCCCCTAGAGAATCTTGCAAAGACAAGTTTACAATACCAAGTCAAATAATATGAAAAATACTTACTTCCATACAAATTAAATGATTATTCTCACAATGGCAATTGTCTAATCACAACAACAATTCCATGAAAGGTTATCCATGCTTCATAAGAGATGAGTGATCATACATATAGACTGCAAGATGCATAGAAAAATAATTACACTTGAGAACAACCAAGGGCTAACAAGGGAAGGAGTTAAGAAATGTCTGGATTGAAGAGAAAATGTGTAGGGAAAATGTTGAGCGGTGTCAAGAGAACAAAGCTTGTCGAACATATTCTTGACCTAATCAAGCTCTTGAACAACTTAAACAAAATTAAAATACTAACACATACATGAGACATGTAATGAACTTCCAATATCTGCTATATTTTTCATTAATGGAGAGGTAGGTAAAGGAGAAATAATTATAATTGTAACACTATTCATAGTCCAGTAAATTATGTTCATAATTTGTGTTCAATAGACCTCATTTTTATCATTATATTTCCCATCTAATACCATATTTTAATCCAGGGTTCAACTATCTCAGATCTAAAGAAGCACCTTCAATTAACCATTTAAAGTACTATAAAATAAGGTAAGACTTTTACTTGAGAAAGAGTGGGTACACTTGTAGGATTAAAGTTCTCGCAATCATCAGGATTTATTGGCACACAGACACAACTTGCAACATATGAAGTAATGGATGACTACAAGTTAGTGAAATGGTCCTTAATATGTGACTGGTTTGCAAATTGATTGGTAGAAAATAAGGTTACAAATAGATCTACATAAAAAATTATGAGGAAAAACTACTATAATCATCAAAATAGATGAAAATTGCAAAGGAAAGAGCCAAGCTACATCTCTAGAGCCTAAAAAACACACATGCAAGAAACATACAAAAAAGAACAAACCAGTTTTTGGATGAATACAAAATGGTGCCTTCAACAAGTGATTCATATGCTTTCACACCTGACAGACATTAAGAAGATTTTAGTCTTCCTCTGTGAAATTAACTACTTACAAAAAACCCAAAACCAATATTATATACCTCCATGTCTAGCCGAGGGTAGGTATAAGAGAAAACAATTTCCTCAATGCAATGCCAAAAAATATCAATGTGGTTTGTATTACTCAAAATATCATTTCACTGCCTAAGGAAAAATACCAAAGTGATGTTTTAAATTTCAATCTTCACATAGGCTCCCTTATTGCTACACATGCATATACAAGCATTATTCGAGCTCTAAACTATTCAATTATTGAGGATTTAATTAGCTATAAGATGGAAAGTTGTTGTTTAGACATAATCCATCATCTTTTACAGATCTTTATTCACTCCTAGAGCTTCAGATAAATTTGTGTAAATAAGACAAAAATGTGAATCTTTTATGACAAAGAAAATTCTTAAAAGGAGGGGGGAGAGAGCAAAGGGTAGGGGGCAAGAGAATGCTTGAATGTATAGCAAAGTATAACATTTTTATCATTATAACACTGAAACGAATCTTAAGTTTGAAGCACTAATAACATTTAGAACATTTATGATCAAGAATGAATGTAAGTAGAGAGATTTTTGCATACCTACAGATGGTACAAAATTTCATGGTTAAGTGGAAGCCTCCCATCAACAACAAGATCCAAATATCCATGTATCTATCTCAATCGAGCCTCTAAACCCTTCAAACCTATCAATTTTTCCACTAACCTGTTATGCACAAAAGTCAAATTTTAGAGTTATGTCACCACTAAAAATAGAAGAAACAAAGCTGTGAAACCAAATCCACACACACCACAATGTGGTATTCATACAAAGCCATACAAACAACTAAACTTAGAACATTGGAATGGAAACAACTTCAAATTATGATGCAGAGCATGGATTCAAGGTATAAAGAATCATTTTTCTACCACCATAGTGAAAAGTTAGCACTTTCTTTCATCTTTGCATATTGGTTTGATGCTTCAAACGATGCATTTATTATATTGAAAAGTGCATTACCTTATTGAGCTTCTCTTTGTTTTGAGAATAGTTTAATATTCTCTACTTAACAGGGCCAACCACGTAACGGTGGAAGCTCATTTGGCCCCTCCCCCCCCCTCACATCACTCTCAATTCCCCATACATGATCATATAACATCAATCATTCATTCATCCATTAATAAAATATAACATTCATTCTTTTAGTTTTTACATATAAAAAATATGCTTGTCATGATATGATTACAATCACTTTTTTTTTTGTTTCTTTTTTAAAGCTAAATTTTTTTGAAGTGGAGTATCGTTTTCTAAATCATCTGTCCCCCCTTTATTTGTTTTTCCCTTTGCTCGTGATCTTAATGTATGCCTAGTCGTGTGCTCACGACGTGGATGCCGTTACAAGGGGGAGTCTGCTGCAATAACAAAGAAATGTTAAATTGATATGTTTTATTATTATTGTTACAAGTATTTCATTAATTAAAAGAACATTAGAGTGGTTCTCTTTACCTGATGGGTCCACATCATGTTCCTGAACTTCTCTTATAGACTCATGCTCAACATGCTGAACACCCTCTAAATTTTGATCTGTAGTTGAAACAAGAAAGGTTACATTAATTAATACACCAATTTAAATTAAATATGTTTAAAAGAGCATTAGAGTGGTCCTCTTTACTTGATGGGGCCACATCATGTTCCTGATCTTCTCTAGCCTGATCATGCTCAACATGTTGATCACGCTCTACATGCTCTAGAGTTGAAACACAAAAGGTTACATTAATTAATACACCAATTGCAATTAAATATGTTTTAAAGAACATTAAAGTGGTCCTCTTTATCTGATGGGGCCACATCATGTTCCTAATCTTCTCTAGCCTAATCATGCTCAACATGTTGATCACGCTTTACATGCTCTAAAGTTGAAACACAAAGGTTACATTAATTAATACACCAATTGCAATTAAAGATGTTTAATTGTATTAATCCATACTGTGTTTTGTATAGCACATGAATACATCCAGTATCGGGATGCACACCATGACCTTCATTTGCAGGTTGTGCTCCACCCTCACCAGGCTGCATTCCAATGTCATGTGCAATATTATGATTGCTTGTATGTTTAAAAAAAATAGGCATGTAATTACTTTATGGTGGAAATTAATATTGAATAGATTGCACAAGTATTTAATTTTAAATAAACTTTATTGAGTTTATTTACCTACGTGTCGGATGCAGTGGAAGATTGTGTTTTCCCAGTCAAGACTCTTAGGCATTCAGCCACGAATCCATAGCCTTTCTGGAAGGCAATCTTCAGGTCCTCTTCTATGGGAACTCTGTTGAATTCAAAGCCCTGCATTTTTGCATAAGATCATGAATTTTGCTTCTATGGTGTGATAAAACCAAAATTGTTTGCAATTTATTATTTGGATGCAATATTTCATTTATTGATACTTACAATTCGTGCGGCTAATTTCATATAACCACCAGAGCCAAGTTTGTGCTACCCATGTTTTTCTAGTCTTTCCTTTGTTTCCTTCGATGTGTCAGGCAACCTATGAAAAGTTTTAAATACATTATATTATGTAAAAAGAAAGAGTAATCATTATATAATTACATTGTTGATAGTATCACATACCTTCCTTGGCCCAGTGGTGTCTTTCCTTTTTTCTTTTCAACCTTCTCCTTTCCATCTGACACCAGGTCCTTCCACTCCCTCTCTGGAATCATGGGGGGATGCTCGTACTTTTTGTTCTTCTCTAAATGTGACCTATATTGGTCCCTCACATACTTTAGATAGGTACCAACTTTCGTAAGGACCTTGGTTCGGTTGAATGCTTTATAACCGAACAACACAACTAAACGGTTAATGAGCTCATCTTTTAAATGTTGATTTTGGGCATTCCACCATGTACGTATGGTGAGCCTGAAGAGCTCCAATGTAATATCACTTAGATGTTTATAAAAAACATCATTTCCTTCAAAATGATCATGGGATAAATAGTCTAAATAGAGTGATCAATAAGTAAATTTCAATTGGATTATATATAATAATAATTAAAACATTTTAAAGTACATGGGACCCTCTATCTTTATGGGAACAAAATCCTTGGTCACCACAAATGTGACCAACAATTTTCCTGTACTAGTAATACAAAAAGATCTAGGAAATGTTGCTAAAACATCACCAGTACTAGTGGCCTTTGCATCCCCAGGTACATGTCCTGAAGCATGTTCTGGCATGTGTTCGCTGCCAGAGGGTGCAGTAACAAATGCCTGCATAGTATGTGTTGTCGACATTTCAGATGACAATATAGACATGGATGATGGGGTCAGATGATGTGATGTATGTGCAGGAAGATCAGGATGGACACTTGTACCAACCCCTACTCCTCGGGCAACACTAGCAGTACCCTAATCATGGCTAGGAGCATCATGAGGAAGCAAAAAATTCTATAAAAACAACACATATTTTAGTTCATGACATAAAAGAGTACAAAATATAAAACCATGAATGAATTTATGTTATAATTAAAGACCTCATGACAACTTACTTGCAAATTTTGTGCTCTCTCAGTCAATATTTTAACCCTCTCTCTTATCTCATTTGTTTGAAGCAGTATGAATAACAACTTAAGGATTTATTCATTACATTTTTTGTGGGTCTTCCTTATCATATCGAGAGGGTTTTCTGAATAAGCGATGTCATCATCACATAATATTGACTGCACCTCCCTATGGATGCTCTCGTCTACTGTTGGTGCCTTTCCCTGATCAGTCAACTGCAACAAGAATATTAAAAACATTATTGAAATTAACCCAATAAACTTATGAAAAAAACATAATAATAAAACATTTTTCTCGTATCTAATTTGTACAATTACAATGAGGTAAACCTGTCAGGTAGAAGCGCCTAAAGATGCATCACGATCTGTGCTCTGGGCCGGAGACTTCCACGTATGATCAATGTCCCGCTATGACAAAAAATAAATATAAAAAAACATTACCGAAATGAAACCAATAGACTTAAGAAAAAAAACATAAGAATAAAATGGTATATTGGAGTCATTAATTGGAGGTTGGGTAAAATGGTACATAGTACGTACCACCCCCATAGTAATTGTGTTTGTAACTAAGCGATTCAAATTGTAATCGATTAGCAACTCTTCCCCTGCAGTTATTGATTCTATTGCACATACGAATACACGGTTTCCCTCGCGCGCCTTGAATATGCAATTGGGTTGCTTATTTGTTGACCCAGGTCGTGTACAATTTATAAATCCTACAATATTCCCTGATGCTTTTGGCCTTCCATCAATGTACATAGCCACTCCTTTATTTTGATCCCTTATCTTTTAGTATAATTTGCTACAGTGCATACCTACACATACGTGTATATCGAACCAGCTACATCCAATCTTTGTAATTGTAACAAGATCTGACATACTCCATCAATTCAGTAACTTTTGTAATAGACCTTTATGCCATCCATGCAAAATAGGCTCAAACCATGTAATGACAATGGTGCTATGCAATATATCCTCTCATTGACACAAAAATCAGTGTTTATTGGAGGAAGTTCCTTGGGTACCCATTGTTTCGTAGATTTTGTACCTAAAGGGAACCTCAACGCCACCTATGCTCTCATCATCATAAGAACATGACCCCCCTTCATCAAGAAAAAATTTCATGCGTTTAGGAAATTTTCTTCTAATCTTTTGACCTCTAGTTGATCTCCCTCTTTTAGACCTACTACATGTCTCGCTTTCCTCTTCTCTTCCTAAATTTCCCTTGCTCGGGGAAGACAGATTTGACAAATACCTATTTGGTGGTACCTACACTCATAAGGATGTTGGATGGATTTCTTTCATGGTGATGTGATCCCAAGGTGACATTATGATTAATCTATCATTTCATCGCTAGAATTTCAATTATAAGGTAATCAAGTCTTGATAGATTGCAAGCTATTGTTACTACGGCCCAAATGTGTCCATCACAAATCAAATCTACTTAATGTTTTAACTCCCAAACTTTGTAACAAGTGTTAAATGTGACTATGGTCCACCAGTTACACAACCAAGGCCTCAAATGTATTCTCTAATTGTAATCAAAGGAATTTTTCTCTTCATTCAAGTAAATAAACTTGAAGGGAAACACCACCAAGTGGTTTATTGGACACCTACATGACTAAAAATAGCAGAAAATTTACATTTAATTTCCATATGTCTAAGTGGTTAATGGGGAGGGAGTGTGTACTACACCTGGTTAAGTCATCATAAGTTTATGCTTTGGAAATAATTTTTTTTTAAGTCATCTTAAATCTTCCTATGTCTAATTGTTAGGTGACTTTTGGTATGTTTTAAGGTAGGTGAGTGGTTGCATCAATGTTCTAGTTCTCTATGACAAGGTTTCAACATCTTCAAATAGTGAAAGTTAGTGCTCATAGTCATTTGAAACAACAACATTTTGATTATGTCTGATGGTAGGATTTGATAAGTTAAAATAACTCTACTTCGAAACAAAAATATCTCTAACAACTCTAAGAGCTATAATGAGATGGCCACCACCATAGGAAAGATTCTTCATTCTCACTTTTAGGTGTTAAAATTTAACAATACCTTGATTGATGAAAGAGCCCAAAGAGCCTTTCTCCATGGTATCCAAGTACACATAGGTCTTCTCTTATATGGTTGGACATGATTTAAATAACTTAGCTAGGAATTATTCATTTAACCTAAGGTTTTCTCATAATGCCATCATTGGAAAAGTATGATCAAATTCTTCTATTATGAAGAATTGGTCTATGTACCTCTAGTAATCACTATAAATGTTTGTAAGGATAAAATGACTAATTGCATCAGGTAGGAGAGAATCAACTTTGAGTTCTTCAAAGATTATATTCCTCTATTTATAATTTTTAAGGGTTGTGTGTGGAGGAGGTTATCACTACCAAGAAGGGAGGATACCTTTCCTTGCATATGTTTGTGGAGGAGGTATTAAAGAAGAATTGTATGCCTCTATTTCCATTCATTAGATCTATCTTAGCCTAGCATATACTTGGGCTAAGTCTACAATTGCTTCAGACTCATGCAATGAAGGCTATGTGTGATGAAATCCTAGACCTCAACCAAGATGTGGGTAGATTATGGGAGTTTTTCCAAGACCTAAGGCTAGTCGATAAAAATGTGAAAGACTAAGCTATTTTATTTTTTCTGTCTTATCTTATACCATTTTACGAGAATGGGGGTGCCAATGTACGAGAAGATCTTTGGAAACTAGGCATGAAAATTGCAAGTTAAAGAGAATGGGGGTGCCAAACTTATAGTACTCATTGTCCCTTGGTCGTCGTTTTTCCCTAAGTGCTCTCAACCTCGTCCTCGGCGCTGGTATTGACCTTGTTTTCACTCCTCCAAACTCTTCCTCGACGTTGATATTGACCTTGCTTTCAATCCTCCAAACTCTTCGTCGACACTAGTATTGAACTTGTTTTAACTCCAAACTCTTCCTTGGCGCTGGCATTGACCTTGTTTTCACTACTCCAAACTCTTCCTCAGCGCTCGTATTGACCTTTCACTTCTCCAATTTGATGAGCTACAACCTGGTTTCACTAGGTTTTAGAGTATGTTAATTAAATTGAAAATTATGGTGCCATTTAGCTAGGTTTTAATATTCTACAATATAGTTAAGTATATATTAGCTATATTTTACATAATAAATAATATAATTATTCAACTTAGTATAATTATATATTATATTCTTTAACAAAATTATTAAATGCATTATAAAATTATTATAATTAATAATTAATAATAGGAGTATATTTTTATATAATAAAATATAATTAATATAATATTTATTTAATATAATACTAATATATATTAATATAATATTAATATGAGAGAGAAAATAAATTTTAATTGGTTGTTTCATGTCAACAATCTAAGGATGGCATGTGTCCTTGGGGAGTTATGCTCAAGGTAGCATGCCATTTGATTAAAGATATGATAATTCTCCTTTAAGACCTCTTCAATGTACCCATTTCACACTTAAGGAGACAAAGATAAATATAGGGAAGAAAATATAGAGAGAGAGGGAGATAATGACAAACATACAAATAGAAAGGGAGACAAGGAGATAGAGAGAGGTAGAGAGATAAAGAGATAAGGATGAATAGATAGAGATATAGGGAGGGTGATTGATATATCTCTCCCTGTCGCTCTCTATCTCTCTATATCTCCCACTATCTATGTCACTCCCTCTTCCCCCCTCTATCTATTGAGCTATCTCTCCCTCTCCGCCCTTTCTCTCTCATTCACTCCATCTCTCCCTCCATCTCTCATACTCTATATCTCTATCTCTATTTCTCTTTTTATCTCCCTCTCACTCCTCTCTCTATCTCTTTCTATCCATATCTTTCTCTACCTCTATCATGATCTCTCTATCTATTTCACCATCCCCCTCTATCTCTCTATATCACACCCTTTCTATGTCTCTCCCTCTCCCTCTATATATATTGAGCTATCTCTCCCTCTCTCCCCTATCTTCTTCTCTCTCTCTCTCTCCCTTTCTACATATTTCTCTCCCTCTCCCCCTCTTCTTTCTCTCCCTCTTCTATCTATCTACCTATCTATCTCCCTCTCTTCTCTCTTTTCCTCTTCAACCTATCTCTCCCTCTCTCCCCCTCTTCTCTATCTCTCCTCCTCTACCCATCTATATCCCTTTCTCTCCCTCTCCCTCCCCCTCTCTATCTCCCTCTCTCTATCTCTCACCATCTCTCCCTCCCTATCCCCCTATCCATCGACTTTTTATCTCCACCTCTCTTCCTTTCTCTTCCCATATATCTCCATCTCTCTTTCTATTCCCATATATCTCTATCTCTCTCTCTTTCTCTCCCCATCTATCTCTATGTCCCCATATATTAAATAAGAAGCCATGCAAGCATACAATAATATATGTTGGTAAAACTATAATAGTGTTTTATTAAATTGTAAGTAACACTTATCTTTCTAATGTCAAGCCTTCTTATAAAAATAGTGTTTTATTAAACTATATGTAGATTATTGTCACCACTCTTCATTCAACATGAAATGCCAAATGTATCAATTTTTTTGTTGCTTTTATCAAGTTTCATTAACCAAGCTATTTACTAGGTTTAATAAAGTTGTGTTATGACCCTTCGTCTCTTTAAAATAATTAGACAATATTAGCGAGATCAGGAAGGGGAGAAAACTAAACTCCTCCAAAATAGGGGTAGTTGTGGGTTTGTTGGTTTTCTTTGCATACTATATACTTAGTTCCTCTAGGATAAATAAGTCACTTTAGATTATTTTCTTAGTTGTGTATCCTAACTAATATAGAGTAATCTTTTTCATTTTAATTGACTACTACATAATAGTTTATGTGTTGAAAGAAATGTTTCCATTCTTTGTAGTTTTTACACTGGAATACAAATCATATTTAATTTCATGCCAATATACTTCTTTCATAAAGCTATTTGTTTGAAATAAGTGCTTCATAACCCATCTAATCAAATCATAACCTATCAAAAAGGAAATAGGAATTTTCTAAAGAAAAGAACACTTGACCCAATCATAAGTGTATGGCCTTCACAGAAAGGAGTGATCCACCTTAGCAATAACAACTACTTGATTTAGACCTAGTAGGTTCAACTCAACCAACCTATCAACCTGCCTTTAAGAGGCTTCCAACAATTTTAGAATGACCAATTTAAAAAATCCAAACAACTCTCAAAGCCTGACAAAGAACAGAAGTCAGATTTCACACTTTGACTCCTTGAATCCTTGTAACAGTGCAAACCTAGTTTTTTCCCAATAACTCAAAACTCTCCAAAAACACCAGAGAAACCCTTGAAGGTTTTAGACACCCATTTTGGAGTTATTAAACATACTTCAAGGGCAAG
>VDFB02346448.1:0-41566 GCA_007258455.2 Sequoia sempervirens
CTTAATTAAATATTTTATTTAATTGAGAAAAGTTGAATGTCCTCCACAAATAAATAATTGATTTTTTTAATTAATTATTTATTAGCTTTTAATCTTTCTTTTATTCTTATCTTCCATTCTTTTTTCTCTTTCATAATAAAATAGAAAAATCTGTTTCTAGGGTTCTTCTATCTTATCCTTCAGTTTCATCTTTCTTCAACCGTTTGATCTGCCAGGAATTATCACAACCGTCAATCGAGACAGCCAATCAGAATCATTCAAAAAGCCCTATAAATACCTGTGTGAATCCAAACATTGGTAATAGGCAATTAAGTAGAGTTTATGCATTTAATTCATTTAGTATTCTTAGCATCTTATTTATTTCAAGTTTCTTAGCTAAAATCAACATCATAGCTTAATCATGCATTCATATCATAGCAAAAATCTTGTTCTTTAGGAAGACAGTTTGTTGAGCCTAGCCACTAATCTGAGAACACGAGGCTGGAATCTACAAAAACACTAAAGATAGAGGACGATAGGACGACAACGGAAATAGGATACTGAGTTTGCACATCTCTATTCCTTTTATATTTTTGTTTTTGTTATAATGTTCTATTGGTGTGTTTAAACTGGTTTTAATTCATTAATGCACTTAATTTTCATACACACATTAAATGGCGCCCACCGTGGGGCCTATGCCCCGATTTTAGACTTCTTTCTTGCAGGCTTTTCTTGCAGGTTTGCTTACAGGTTTTCTGGCATTCGGCAGCGCGTTTTGGAAGATTTGGGAAATTTTTATTTGCAGGTACTTCGGCGCATCTGGGCTCTGTTTCGGCGCATCTGGTCATTTCTACGGCGCATCTGGGAAACAAAGTGGCGCATCCGTCACTTTCTGCAGCGCATTTAGACATTTAGTTAGCGCATTTAGGACTTTCTTTAGCGCATTTAAAATTGTATCAGAAAATTAAACAAAAATCTCTGCATTTAGAATAGCGCATATAGTTTCTGTTTTCGCGCATCTGGGTAACAGAAGGGCGCATTTGTTTTCTATTTTAGCGCATTTATGTAACAGAGTTGCGCTTCTGGTCTCTGTTTCTGCGCATTCGGGAGACAGAGCTTCACATCTGGAACTGTAACCGAGATTCTGAGTCTGACGCCTTCCGCAGACAGAATTTCTTTTATTTTATGTTGGGCTTAAAATGAATCAACCTAGGGTAGCCACCACACCTTTTATCATGCAGTTAAAATGAACCCCATGTCTGTTGTGAAGCAACATCTTCACTTAGATTAAATCACATTTGATTTTGGTGCACATAAAATGAATCTATCTACTCTTATTGACTGTGCTTGAAAGTGGTAGGTGATTATGCTCTCACCCTGTGCAAACTAGGTGATCAGAAAACCAGACCCACTTTTCCCTGTGTAACCCTGATTTGATAATCGAAGTATCCTCTCCCCTTGCGCACTTGTGCGATCCTGGGTGCAAGAGAAACGGTTATTGACTCTAGAAATTGGGCCTGCCTTAAGGGAAAAAGTACTCACCTTAAGGGACGACTCAAACCGGCAACAGAGCTAAGGCCAAGCTACCCCCGACCGGTATATAAATGTAAATCTTAAGGGAAAACCTAAGGTTGCTTGTGCGGATGTGTCATACGGACGGAGTTGTACTCCCATAAACCCTGTTGAGCTTAACCTCTTCAGGCTGGAGTGCCACCTTAATGGTGATTAATCTCTTGCCCCATGTATGGCCACTTGAATGGGGGTCTCAAACTAAATACCATTGTTTAAAAAGCCAAAAACCTTCTATTTGCTAGTCCAGCACCGGTCGGTGTGAAGCCTTCCACACTTTCGCAGTCAATAGTAGAGGTGATCAGCTCGCCATGGGAGTTTCATGGGGGTTGGAAGCTTGGTTGGCCTGAGAAGAGAGTGCACTGTAAGGGGGAGCCCGTGCAGCCAAGCTTCTGGATTCACACGCTACTGATATGCAGTTGGGGAAACCCACGTGGAGTCTAGCGGATATTGTCCTGGCCTAACCTAGGTTGTGCTTGTCTTATTATGTGCTTGGTTATGAATCAACTTAAATCAGACTGTTTGCTGTGCTTTCCAAACATTAATTCAGATAATGGATCATCCAAGAACAAACATGACAAATTTCAGCTAAAAACTGGTCAAAACTGTTCTAGAAAAACTGTTTTAGCGCATCTAGGGGAAAACTACGGTGCATTTAAGCTCTGTTCTAGCGCATCTGTGTTCTGTTTCGGCGCATTTAGGATTTTTTGTTGTGCATCAGTGCTCTGTTTCTGCGCATATGATATTTTCTGCAACGCATTTAACCATTTCTGTAGCGCATTTGGGAAACAGAGTAGCGCTTTTAGGTTTTTGTCACAGACCCGACTTTCTAAGATTTTACTCCCATGTTAAGAAAGTGGAAATCAACCAAGTTCACCAAGAAATCAGTTTTCAATAGGATCAAGAAGCCCAAAACAAATTTCAGTTACAAGAAGACCTTAGATCGCAGAAAATTCCTGTATAAGAGTCGAGACGTCTTGCTCCATTATCGCACATTCCTCCATAGATACCAAGACTACATTAGAGGATTCACCGATGATTATGCTGTAGAACCTTTGGCTACCCAAGCTTATTATCAAAGATTAGCCTTATCTCAACGTCATAATTTGAATCAACCTCTTGAGTTTGAGAACATACCACAACCTTCAATTGAATATTCAACGCGTCCCAATCAGATCCTTCAGTGACCCTCGACCATATTCAAGGATTTCTTACATATGCCTGTTTTTACGAGATCTCAACACAACAAAGCAGGAGAAACACCTCAAGAAGAGGGTGAACGAGGTAGTCCTCTTTTTAGTGTAAGTCGCAATCCCCTTTTCAGTAACAACAATATGGCTAACGGAGAGGAAAGTTCGATACTTAAGAGCAAAAACATGAACAAAACTCCTATAGATAGTGATGATGAACAAGACGACGAACTTGAACTTAGAGAGGCAGAACAAAATCCCAAGTTTCTTAAAGTCCTTGAAAAGATTATACAACGTGACAAAGAGAAATACTTTCTCTTTCTAGCAGATCAAGGAGCTAAATTGCCTAAAGACTTTGATACTGAGAAATTAAAAACCACCGAGGAAGAGCCATCCCCATCTGAATATGCCTCCTTAAAAAAAGAGTTTAGAGAGATGCAAGGAAAAATCAAAGAGTTACAAGGAGGAACCACAACCAAGCAGTACACTTTGGATGACATATGTCCTTATCCTTTTGATAGAAGTCTCAACATGATTCCATTTCCTAAACACTGTGAAATCCCCAAATTTGATCGTTATAATGGAAAATCAGACCCAGTTGACCATGTTAGAGACTTTCGAAACATGACATTGGAATTTTCCCACGAAGATACATATTTATTGTGATTATTTCCTCAAAGCCTTGGAGTCAACTCTATGGAATGGTTATCTAAGATTACACCTCCTATTCGAACATTTGAGGAACTGATGAATTTATTCATAAAACAATACGCCTACAACGTTCAACACCAGATCACCATGATTGATCTTTGCAAAGTTACGCAAAAACCTGGGGAATCTTTCACTACCTTTCTTCAAAGATGGAGGAGAATGTTCGCTAGGTACCCCCGTCATGTCCCTGAAAAGGAGAAAATGGTTACTTTCATCAATAGCCTCAACTCAGAAATGAGTTATCGTTTAAATCTGCACTGTCCACCTTCCTTTGAGAAACTGATTGAAGATGCCCTCACCATCGAAAGTGCTTTGGTCAAAAGAGGGACCATAAAACTTGATAGGGACAACCCTGCCTCATCTAACCATTACAACAATCAGGACAAGTCCAAGTTTTGGACCCGCAACAAGAATGTTGTAAATGATGGTGTTGTAGATGCAAATCATGTCACGACTAAGCCATTTATCCTGAACACTCCTCGTAACAATAATTACAACCATGTCAATTCAGTCGCAAATCAAGGAAACAATCATCCCCCTCCAACGAACTACAATCAAGGGACTGCCAACAAGCAAAACCACTGGAACAACAACAACAACACTTCAGGGAATACCTCAAACACGAAACCACAACGCTTTCCATTCTTCTTCAATAGAAGAGCTTTTACTCCACTAGGACAATCCTTAGAATTGGCTTTCAAAGAAGTCATGGCAAAGAACATCCTTATGTTACCCCCACAACGCAATTATGAACCTAATGTAAAACCTCCATCATGGAACGAAGCTTCTTTTTGCGACTACCATAGGTGCAGAGGTCATCATACAAACAACTGTCAAGGTTTGAAACACGCTATTCAAGATCTCATTGACAAGGGCATTATCACAGTAGAAGGACAACAAAAATCCAACGAAGATCACCAAGCGTTTCGAAATCCTCTACCAAATTATCAAAAGGGAGAATCTTCTGACAAAACTGTGAACCAAATTGATGATAATGTAATCCGTCACCTCTATACGGACGATGAGCGAGTCAATGTCATAAAAATCAAAGAGAAAGTAGACAATGGACAAGTAAACGTCACAACAAGAGCACAAGCTAAGGTTGTTTTGAAAGGTACCTCTTCAAAATCCAATGAGACCTCTCCTCAACACCAATACGACTTAGTTAACCAACTTCGAAAAACTCCAGCTCAAATCTCCATTTTCGAACTTCTAAAGATTTCCCCTGCACATAGGGAGATTTTAGATAAAACCCTCGTTGAAATGACTGTATCTACGGATTTGGATGTGAATCAATTTCAAACCATGGTAGGACATTTGTCCTCTCCCACATGCCTTTCATTCTCAGACAAAGATGATGTTTCCCTAACTCATCCCCACAATTCATCATTATACTTAGAGGTCATGATCCACAAATTCCGTGTCAAACGTGTTCTAATAGATGGAGGGGCTGGTCTAAACATATGTACTTTGAAGGTGATTCAAGCATTAGGATTTGCCGAAGATTCCATTGATCCTAGAAGGAAGATTACCATTAAAGCCTATGATGATGAGGAGAGAACGTCTAAAGGTCTAATCATGCTACCAATTAGAGTGGGACCTGTTATCAAAAATACCTTTTGCCAAGTTTTAGAGCGAGATCTTGCATACAATATCTTGTTGGGTCGTCCTTGGATCCATGAGATGCAAGCTGTTCCGTCCACTTACCACCAATGTCTTAAGTTTCCGTATGATGGACAGGAAATTACTATACCAGCTGATAACTCAAACGCCCAAACTTGTGCCAATGTCAAAGCTCATCAAGATACTTTGGTTCTGAATAATCGAGAAGCACTTGCTGATACTTCTTCTCAACATGCTACACACATCAGTCAGTTAACTAAAAGCTTTGACAAGAAACTACAGTTCAAGGAAAGTGGAGTTGGGGAATATTCCCTTTGTCTTGCTAATCTACCTACGTCTCCTCGATCACATGGGAAACCTTCTATTACACCACAACAGATATCAGCAGCATCAACATCAGCACAGGTACAAACAGAGCCCACTACCAAGTTCAATGGACAATTTATCAAAGAAAAATTTCCCATGGGAGATCCTGAGGATACAACAATTCTAGATTGGCTCTATAAAGATGAAGAGGACACAATTCTAAACGTCACCTTACCAACAGAACAATATGGGAAAGGATATTCTATCATGCAAAAGATGGGATATGATAATGGTCCTCTTGGAAAGAGAAAAGAAGGCGTAGTTGAGCCTATCCATCTTCCAGGACTTGCGGCATATGATAAAACTGGAATAGGCTATGAGGCTACCCAATCTAAACAATCCCAAGGTAATGTTTTTACATTGCAAAAAGGTTCCGATAAGAATGAAACATGTTTGGTATCAGTCCTGAATTACATTGAAAATAACTCTGACACAGATTCTGCTGAATATGAATGGGATACCATCCATGATAACAAATTTTGGAGAGACAAAGAGGTAGATATCATACATAAGTATACGCCCGCTTTAATCAAAGGAGAAGGTTCAGGATCCCAACCACAAGAATCTGAACCACAAAGCAACTATGAGTCTAGTGATACTGAGTCAGATTTTAACGAACAAGATTATCAGGAGAATAGTCCCATCATTGACCTATCTCATACCTCGGATCCTACCGATAACTCTGTCTTGACCCTAACCATCGCCAATTTTACACAACCAGACGACGTCCTACCATTAATCCATCCTGATCTCATTGACTGGGATCTTACCGAACCTATGGATATACCTATTTTTCCAAACGACAAAGCTATCATAAACTTCCTTTCCGCCGAAGATGTAAATAATTGTTCCACTAGCGATTTTCGGTATGAAGTCTGTAATCAGGAGAGTGTCAAGTCTCCTAGCTGCAAAAATGAAAATAAAGATAAACGGTCTAGTGGTGAAAACCAGAATCTGGCAGTACTAGATCAAGCAAAAGACAAAATAAAGAGCGTATCAGAGGGTGAAAACCTTTTTGAGGCACCATCTGATGGGACTCTTGACACTCTCCCAGAGCATTATCATGAGCAATCATCCATCTTGACTGAGCCTACAAAGGAAATCAACATTGCAACTGCAGATAATCCAAGGATCCTACAGATAGCTGAATCTATGACAGCTAAAGAAATCCCAGAGTTCATGAATTTTCTCAAGAAAAATCAAGTCAATTTTGCATGGTCATATGCAGATATGCCCGGCCTTGATCCTGATCTTATTATGCATCATTTATCTATCAAATCAGGAGCCAAACCAGTAAAACAAAAACTCAGAAAGATGAATCCTCATATTGCACTATTGGTTAAAGAAGAACTCAAGAAGCTCCTCGATGCAGGTTTTATAAGATCAATTGACTATGCCAAATGGATTTCCAATATTGTACCAGTAGCAAAACCAGACAAACGTGTAAGAGTATGCACTGATTTCAGAGATCTTAACAAAGCTTGCCCAAAGGATGACTTTCCGCTTCCAAGTATCGACACTATAGTTGATCTAACAGCAGGCCATGCCATGTACTCATTAATGGATGGTTTCTCGGGTTACAACCAAATCAAGATTGCACCAGAAGACCAAGAGAAAACAGCTTTCACTTGTCCGTGGGGAACATATTGTTGGAATGTCATGCCTTTCGGCTTGAAAAATGCTGGAGCTACTTATCAAAGAGCTATGACTACGATCTTTCACGACATGATGCACACATTCATGGAAGATTATGTAGATGACATATTGGCAAAATCACATACCAGAGAAGGACACTTGGAGATACTATCTAAAATATTCACTAGATTGGAGAAATTCAAAGTTCGCTTAAACCCTAAGAAATGTGTTTTTGGGGTCACATCTGGAAAACTGTTAGGATATATTGTTTCAGAAAAGGGAATTGAAGTAGATCCTGCTAAAGTTCGTGCAATCATGGAGATGCCTCCCCCAAAGAACATTAGTCAGTTGAGATCCTTACAAGGGCGACTCCAGTCTATCCGCAGATTCATTGCACAATTGGCTGACAAAAGTCTACCATTCACACATCTCCTACATAAGAATGTTCCTTTTAGATGGGATGATAAATGTGAAATGGCATTTCAACAAATCAAGCAGTACCTGATGAATCCACCAGTTCTTGTACCACCAAATCCAGACAAACCATTGATTCTGTATATTGCTGCAACCGAGACATCTTTGGGAGCATTATTAGCACAAGAAGACCATGAAGGGAAAGAACGGGCAATTTATTACATTAGTAGAACATTGACAAGTCATGAGCTTAGTTACACTTTCATTGAGAAGGCTTGTTTGGCAGTCGTCTTCGCTTCACAGAAATTCTGACATTACATGCTAACTCATACAATTAAGCTTGTTTCCAAAATTGATCCACTCAAGTATCTACTAAGTAAAGCATCACTAACAGGAAGGTTAGCAAAATGGATCATGATTTTGAGCGAGTTCGACATCCACTATGTTGATCGCAAAGCAATCAAAGGACAAGTTATCGTGGATCAACTAGCAGACGCTCCTCTCCAAACAGAGCACCCTTTACACATTGAATTTCCAGATGCTGATGTCTTCACAGCAGACTTTAAGCAGCCATGGTCCTTATACTTTGATGGTTCTTTTACCCAACATGGCTCGGGGGCAGGCATCTTTTTCGTTACCCCTCAAGGGCATACCATTCCTAGGTCCTATAGGCTAATGTTTCCATGCACCAATAACATAGCCGAATATGAAGCACTGATTACTGGACTGAAAACAACATTGGAATGGAGGATTACCGAGCTACAAGTCTATGGTGACTCACAATTAGTCATTAATCAAATCAATGATGATTATCATACTAAAGATGACAAGTTGTTACCATATAAGAAGATGATTGATGACTTCAAGAAGTATTTTGTGGACATTCAGTTCACACAAATTTCGAGGATTGACAACAAAGCAGCCGATGCTATGGCTACGATCACCTCATTGATACAACTCCCAGACAAACAGACTCGCTATGAATTTCTGGTGGAACAATTATTTACGCCTGCCTATGACACACCTGAAAGCCAAATTATCTGCCACCTAGTAGGATCCGATTCACCCTGGTATAGCAAGATTTATGCATACCTAAAAGATGATATATTACCACCTGACTTATCCCACAACCAAAAACGTAACTTTATCCGACAATCCTCTCGATATACCCTTATTGCTGATACCCTTTATCGCCGTGGTCTTGATGGTACTTTACTTCGATGTCTTGAACGTGACGAATCCGACAAAGCTTTATAGGAAGTTCATGGGGGCATTTGTGGTACTCATTCGAGTGGACTAACCTTATCCAAAAAATTGATTAGAATGGGTTACTACTGGCCTACAATGGAAAGGGAATCATTTACCTTTGCTAAAACATGCTCAAAATGTCAGATTCATGGGAATCTTATTCATGCTCCTACACAAGAACTTCATTCGTTTACACCCACCTGGCCATTCTCTCAATGGGGGTTAGATCTAGTGGGAAAAATTCATCCTTCTTCTTCAAATGGGCATAAGTTCATCATCACAGCCACGAAATATTTCACTAAGTCGATTGAGGTAGTACCTCTCTCTAAAGTCACTGGAAAACAGATCTCATCCTTCATTCTCAACTACATTATTTGTCGATATGGTATTCCTAATGCCATTATTACAGATAATGGTCGACCATTCAAAAATTAGGATGTTGATGAACTTTGTGACAGATTCCATATTCAGCACAGATATTCCACACCTTACTATCCTCAAGGGAATGGCCAAGCAGAGGCCTCAAACAAAACCATACTAAAGATTTTGAAGAAGATTGTCAATGACTCAGGGAAGGATTGGCATGTTCAACTCAATCCCGCCTTGTGGGCTTATAGAACTAGTGTCCGAATGCCAACAGGAGCAACACCTTTTGCCCTCGTCTATGGAGCAGAAGCCATACTGCCTTTAGAGGTAGAAATACCTTCCTTAAGAGTATCACTGAAAGGTCTCATAACAGAGGAGGACTACAGAGTTTTTCGACTCCAAGAGTTAGAACTTTTAGATGAAAAGAGACAGAGAGCAGCAGACCATTTAAAAGCATATCAACAGATGATGGCTCGCAGCTATAATCACAAAGTCAAGCCACGTACCTTTCAGGTGGGTGATCTAGTTCTGGAAGAGAACCTGCGCAATCAACAAGACAAAGAAAAGAAAGGAAAGTTTGAACCAAATTGGTTAGGCCCTTATGTGGTTATTGCAGTCTACGGATTGGGAGCATACAAGTTATCAACGCCAGAAGGAGACCTATTGGATGAACCCATCAATAGTATACATCTTAAGAAGTATTATGTTTAAGTCAGAAAAAGTCCTGAAGAAATACAAAAACAGCAGAAAAAGTCCTGAAGAAATACAAAAACAGCAGAAAAAGTCCTGAAGAAATACAAAAATAGCAGAAAAAGTCCTGAAGAAATACAAAAACAGCAGAAAATGTCCTGAAGAAATACAAAAACAGCAGAAAAAGTCCTGAAGAAATACAAAAACAACAAAAAAAGTCCTGAAGAAATCCATACAAAAAAATCAAAACATTTCCAAAATACAAAAAAATCAAAAGAGAATGTCATAGGGTGAAAACCTGGCAAACAGGCAGTCTATTGACAACAATAATACAAAAAAAATCAAAAGAGAATGTCATAGGGTGAAAACCTAGCAAACAGGCAGTCTATTGACAGAAAAATCCAAAAAAAAAAAAATCAAAAAGAAATAAAAAAATGCAATAAATACAGATAGTGAAAATCTGGCAAACAGACGCTATTTGTACCTCTCCATCTATTAGTTCCTGTTTTGCACTTTATCTTTTCAAAAGCTTTCCTTTTTCTGTATTTTTTTTCCGCATCTTGAGGTCATTAATCGTACCATCCTGCCGCCATTTGCCTAGAGAGTTAAAACGTCTTACCATGGATTGATCATTTGTACATATTCCTTTCCGCAAGTTGTGTCAATCAACAAGGCAAAACTCAACTGGGGGCACTTAACTTTCAGAGCATACCAAAACAGCTAGACCATGACATAGCAATACAAGCATACCAACAAACAACAAACTCCTTTGTCAATGTTATCCGCTCATGACACATTTTTCAGCAAGATATCATATCACTTGTCTATTGGATGATCCAAATATCTGAATAATGTAGGCATTAACAGTATTACATGTTTGATTAAAAGTTGTTTGATTTTCGATATCATTACTCGGGAGCATACTCAATGATGTACTGCACTAGAGTAGCAAGGAACGAGAATGATTTTTCTTTGTCTGCTGTCTTGAGGTTAACAGCCCAATCTGATGCAAATATGTCAAAGGACATGACGCTCAAAGCAAATATCATCGATGACAGTTCCACATTTGCATCAGAACGGTGGTTAATCTTTGTCTGTTTATGCAAGAAATGCTCAGGTCATCTCGGTTTAATTATACCTCGATGCTTGTGTTCTCTTGCTATATAAAAATTCATGAAAGTTGTACTCTGGTCATCATTGGCGCTAATTTCCCCTCTGATGCTTGTACATACTTCCAACATTTTAAATGTTCTATGATGATTCAAGAAGGCTTATCACAGGCTCAACAAACTGGTTAGTTTCATATAGTTGCATGTTCATTAGCTCATTGTATATATCTGCATATTGGATTCATAGTCATATTTTGAAGGGCTGAATGAAGGTATTCAAACGGTTGTTATTAAGTTTTGACCTTTTCATGGAGGACAGTTGGACATTTAATTCATTGCATTCATTCATTTCATGTCATCTTATCATTCATCATTTATTTATCATTTTACCATTTCATATCATTACCATTAATATTTCACTACCATTATCATTTCATCATCTTTTCATTCATTATTCTTTATCATTCATCATTTATCATTTCATTTATCATTATCATTTTTCATTCATTTATCCTTTATCATTTCATTTTTCATTACCATTTATCATTCATTTATCATTTACTGTTTTATCATTCATTTATCATTTTATTGTCTCATACCATTGCATTACCATTCACATTTATAATTTTATTATCATGTTACCATTTTACATATCATTTTACCATATTACCATATCATGATGCATTTCATACATGAAAAATTCAAAAAGAAATTAACATCTCACATATATACATACATCATCACACAATCATTGCATACACATCATAATCACTAGATCATCCTGCATCATAGGGATTAGTCCACACATGTAATAAAAGCATCTCAAAATCCATCTCATAACATACATGCATAAATGTCATATCCATATCATATCATAAATGCATGAACATAAATATCATCAGAATTACCGCCACTGCATATCATCACTCATCAAAATAATACAAATGTCCAAATGTCCGATGAAACTAATAAAATGTCAGAACATAAATACATCATACATGATCAAAACTCAATATACATAATGAATCAAGCCCCAAAAATGGTTAACTGGTCGATGCCCCTGACGGAGCTGGTCCAGAAGGAGGTGGCCTGCCACTGGTCCCTGCATCAGGATCCCGTCGAGGCCCGGTAACCTCTCTGCCATGTGTCGATGTCCGAGATCGGGTCCTTGTCTGGCTGTGTGACCTGGGATATGGCTCCCGCCGCTCAGGAGGGAATAGCTCCTCGTAACGAACTCTGTAGTACTCTGCCTCTCTGGCTGCCTCGAATCCCTCTGCAATGGCCTCTCGTAGGGATGTACTCTCTACGGTACCCATCAATCTCTGTGCTACACCCTCGGCCTCCTGTGCCCGCCGTCTAAAGACATCCCTCTCTGCTACTAACTGTGCCACCTGAGGATCTGGGGCAGGCATCTGAACCTGTACCTGAGCCTGTGCCTGAGCCTGTGCCTGAGCCTATGCCTGTGCAAGCTGTGCTTGTAACTGCACTATCATGCTCTGTGCCTGCACCAACTGACTCTGAAGCTGTGCCTGCTGCCCCTGAAAGGTCTGCACCTGACCCTGCAACGCATCTATCTGTGCCTGCTGGGACGAGGATGTCACCCTAATCACCGTCTGTGGCTTGGCACCGGATCTGGACCGCCGAGGAATCTGTACTCTGCCGAGACTGTCTAGTATCTGCTGTCTCTGCCCATCCCCGTCATCTCCATCATCTTCATCCTCTGAGCTACTCTCCTCCTCCCCAGCACCACTCTCCTCGCTCTCCTCTCCCTCCTCCTCCTCTCCACCCATAGCCTGCTCCCCTCCACCCATAGCCTGCTCTCCACCTGCCACACCTCCCGGTATCCCTGCTCCTGGCTGTGGGACTGCTCTGATGGCCCGTGCCTCATCTGGCACTGTGAATCATGGAAAAGGATGCGTATGAAAGTACTGGGCATAGTCATCGGTCATCCCTGCATCCAGTATGTCTGGCATGTCCGCCCATACCTCGGGCTGTAAAGATGTGTACTCTGTATAGGCTGCCTGGTAGGGAATGCATGGCCCCCATCCTATATCCCCCTTGCGCCGCCCATAATGAGCAACGCCCTGGGGCATCCCCTGCGTAAAACCAAACTGTCTCAACACCCGTAGTGCCAGAAACCTCTCAATAATAAAGGGCATCTGCCCTATCAGGTATCGCGGTCTGCACACAAACGGCATCTCTAACTGATCTGTCACCCATGCCTTGCAGTCTGTGTACGGCCTCCATATCATGGCATCTACATCATCTAGCACTCGCCGCCAGTACTCTACCTTGCCCAACCTCTGCTGGACAACGGCACCAGAATACGCATACACGTACGACCTCCCGGCTGGTCTCGCCCTGGTACACAGTGGTCTCGTGACAGCAATGTGCTCCCACGCCCAGATCTGCAATAATGTAACTCCACTCGCCAGGCTGGTGGATCCTCTGTATACAATCCGATGAAGGTCATGATACATATCTGCCAAGACGCAGCTCCCCCAGGAAAATCTCTGTGGCTGAGTGATCATCCACTCTAACATCATCCCCCACCCCACGGCAAATCCCTTGGACCGATGGTCCGGTCCAAGGAAACCTCCAACAAATGCTGCCAATACCGCTACTAGAGTTGGATACCTGCTGAAGTCATCCCAGTCTATCTAGTACCCATAGATACCAGGATCACCGCATATCCGCTATAATGCCTCTGTCCCACCGACCTCCTTGTGGTCATAAACCACAAGGGCTCCAACCACCAGAATCCCCAAAATCTGGTACACGTCCTCCGGTGTCACACTCATCTCACCCGTCAGCAGGTGGAAGGTGTTATGCTCGGAATGCCATCTCTCGGCCAAGGCCGTCAACAGCCCCCTGTTGGCCCGAATGCCTCGCGGCATGGTCAATGGTGGCCCCAATCCACAATCTGCAATCACCTGTAATTCAGCCGGTGTCAGCTCGCCTATCCGTTCCCAGCACAAGGGGAACCGCTCTCTGATCTGGAGGCTTTTGAAAGCCTCCTATTTTGTCCAAAAAAATATCACCACACCCAACATAACATATCAATCAAGTGTTACATCAATCTATCAACATGTCTAATCAATCTACTCTATCATCATTTACTATTTGTTTTTCTTTTCAGGAAAGCAAATTTATCAACACATATCCTTTTCTGTTTGTATTTCAATCATGAATGCAAATTTTAATCTCTATTTTACTATTTGTTTTCTATCGCAGAAAGCAAATTTATCACAACATCTACTCTTTGTTTTTCAATCGCGAGAAGCAAAGTTATCAAATTCAAATCAGTCAATCTCTCATCTACTATTTGTTTTCTATCGCGGAAAGAAAATTTATCACAACATCTACTCTTTGTTTTTCAATCGCGAGAAGCAAAGTTATCAAATTCAAATCAGTCAATCTCTCATCTACTCTTTGTTTTTCAATCGCGAGAAGCAAAGTTATCAAATTCAAATCAAACAATCTCTCATCTACTCTTTGTTTTTCAATCGCGGAAAGCAAAGTTATCAGTTCTCTATTCGATTTTCTATCCTATCAACATGATGATCCGACAATTTATCTATCTATTGACTAAAGAAGCAATTTTTATCATTCTTTTTCAGCAAATGGCCATTCTGGGAAAAATTTCCTAAATGCGCAACTCTGTTGCTCATATGCGCTAAAAACCCATATGCGCCAAAGTTTTTCTCAAAAGCGCAACACTGTTTCCTAAATGCGCTAAAACTCCGAATGCGCAACTCTGTACCGCGGATGCGCTATTTTATCTATCAAATGCGCAACTCTAACATTTTTGAACCAAACCCTAAAAGCGCAGTTCTGTGCCCTAGATGCGCTAAATCTCTGACCTAGCCTATTTTGACCTAGATGCGCAACTTTATCTGTCGGATGCGCTAAAAGATCAGTTCGTGACCTGTGCCTAAATGCGCTACGAAAAACCCTAGATGCGCTAAACTATTTGTCGAATGCACTAAAACTATACCTATATGCGCTAAAACGTTCCAAAAAACTTGCAGTCCGACTTTAAATCAATCCAAAATCGATCAAAAATGCAAAATTTGACAACTTAGAGGTTTCAAATCACTCACCGGTGGCCCATACGCTGCTGGTCTCTGATACCGTCGCGCTCGCTCGAACCTATGTCTGTGCACGGGGATCACCATTTCGCCAAGTCACTCTCAGAGCTCAAAATTCACTGTAGCAGCAGGGTGAAAATGACACCTCATTTTACCCCTTTTACCTTATAAGGGTCTTTTCAGGATGGGCAGTAGGGGCATTTCCCATTTTTTTTTTCATCCTCTTTTTCACTGGGGCATCAACCACCTTATCTATCAGGAGCTAAATCACTGTTCCTCATCAATTTCTTTTTCCGTGATTTATCTCCCGAGGGGGCATCATCAATATCAAAAATCAGAAACATATCAGGGGCAAATTTTCTTTTGAAGTAATGCGTTTCACATCACTTCAAAGAGGGGCAAAATGTATACGCATAAAAATGGTCATGTCTATATCCTGGCAATTAATTAAATATTTATTATTTAATTAATTTTTCTAAAAGTCCTCTACATATGATTAAATTTATTTAATTTAATTATATTGTTCATTCATCTTATTCTTCTTCCATAATTAAATAAATTTATTTTATTTAATTATTTTCACATGTCCACTTAATTAATTAAATAAATACATTCTATTTATTTAAATTAATTATCACTGTTTGAATTTAAATTAAATCTTTTGATTTAATTAAGTTTAAATATTTCCCCTTTCTTCTATTTTAATTCTTCTTCTAATTAATTAAATGTTTCATTTAATTAATTTCATAAAAGTGATTTAATTAAATAGATCTTATTTAATTAAAAATATCTTATGATTTCTTTCTAAATCCAAAATTAGGTATTTTAACCTAATTGTGCAATCTTCTCATATCATAATTAAATATTTTATTTAATTATGAGATATTCTGCTTTTTTTCAATAAAACTGATTAAAGCTCTTTTCTCACCACAAGTTTTCTTCTGCTTTTAAAAGCTTAATTAAATATTTTATTTAATTAAGAAAAGTTGAATGTCCTCCACAAATAAATAATTGATTTTTTTAATTAATTATTTATTAGCTTTTAATCTTTCTTTTATTCTTATCTTCCATTCTTTTTCCTCTTTCATAATAAAATAGAAAAATCTGTTTCTAGGGTTCTTCTATCTTATCCTTCAGTTTCATCTTTCTTCAACCGTTTGATCTGCCATGAATTATCACAACCGTCAATCGAGACAGCCAATCAGAATCATTCAGAAAGCCCTATAAATACCTGTGTGAATCCAAACATTGGTAATAGGCAATTAAGTAGAGTTTATGCATTTAATTCATTTAGTATTCTTAGCATCTTGTTTATTTCAAGTTTCGTAGCTAAAATCAACATCATAGCTTAATCATGCATTCATATCATAGCAAAAATCTCATTCTTTAGGAAGACAGTTTGTTGAGCCTAGCCACTAATCTGAGAACACGAGGCTGTAATCTACAAAAACACTAAAGATAGAGGACGATAGGACGACAACGGAAACAGGATACTGAGTTTGCACATCTCTATTCCTTTTATATTTTTGTTTTTGTTATAATGTTCTATTGGTGTGTTTGAACTGGTTTTAATTCATTAATGCACTTAATTTTCATACACACACAAATTATTTGTGGTAGCATACTTCTTGGTTTGAGGATCACAGTTTTACTTTTTCTTTTAGGAGCTCTTGGTGTTGTAATTGATTTCTTTGATTGTGTGAGGGATTTTTCTTGGTCTTGATTGAGGAGGTTGTTATCATGATTCCATGTATAGCTTGATTACACTATTCAATGGGAGGTTGTGACAGTGATGGTTTGGAGATTGTGGTTTTACTCTTCGTTTAAGGAGATCTTGGTGTTGAGTTATTTGATTGCATTGGGGCCATGAAGAATATTCATTTAACTAATATTTTTCATGATGCCATGGAGAGTTTGGTGTCATGGTTTTAGTGGGAGCTTGTAGCAATGATATGGATTCACCATTCAATGGTGAATGATATTCTGCAATGGTTGTTGGTGTCATGGAGGAGTTTTTGGATCTTTTTTTCTATGTAGTGAGAGATGATTGACATCTTGGGTTTCATTGATAAGAGATTGTTATTTTCATGTGGTTTGGAAATATTGACATCTTGATACCATGGAGGACTCTTGGAGTGTTTGGTTGAGATGTCAGTTAGGTTTTTTCTTTTGACATGTGATCCTTTTTTTATAGTATGGTTTTGTTATAGTGTCATGATGGAATCTTGATCATACATGAGAGTGTTGGTATGATCCAGGTTCTCTTAGGAGCAAGATATGTTTGTTGGAGCATATGATCTTTCGAGGAGATGTGAGATCATGATGTCATGACAAGTTCTTGATTCTTGAGATTGGAGCTTTGACATTGATCTTGGTTGGTTATCTTGGTATTGAGTACATTGATCATTTACTTGAGAGCTTCATGATGGTGCTACGTTTCACTTGGGTATTGGAATGATTTACTGGTTACATGTTCTCATGGATACTTGGAGACGTAGGTAAGGCTAGATCTCATGGGATTAGAGACATGTGTTGAGATGGATACTCTTTGATGAGGTTTCAATAGGAAAGTTTGAGGTTCCTACACCTTGGTTGGATGTGAGTTCAACATGGACCTATGAGGAGAGTGTTCTTGGATGAGTCATGATTACTTGGTTATCTTGGAGGGTCATTCTCATTCCCCACTCTTGGTCTACTTAGTGGTTTTCCATCTGAAAGGTATTTCACTTTATTGTTTTTAGATGCATTATTTTTATGCCTTTTTTTCTCATGGATATGAATATTGAGTTGTTTTGGTTTTGGAGGTTTCATTTTAGGAGTTTTGGTATCTTTATCTCCTTATGCATTGTGATTTCATTCATTGATGTTGAGTTTAGGAGATGTTATTTGGATTTTTCCCTTGGTTTCAGAGTGGAATTGGTTTGATCTTGCTTTGATTTTACATGTGTACATCTTGGTCATGGTTGGATATGGATACTGTTATTCTATTTGGGGTTTTATGGAGGATATCATACAAGTATCACAACTTATCATTTAGAGGTGTGCGTAGAAGGATATGCTACATGTTTTGATTTGTAGGTTCTCTCTTTGGTCTTGATCTTCTTCCTAGATGTTTGTGTTCATGTGACATTGGATTTGAGGTTTGCATGGAGCTATATTGATCACTATGTTTGTGGTCATGTGTTGTTATTTGTACTTCATTTTTTTTGGTGACAACATGGAGGTTCCTTTATCTCTTTCTTTTATTGAGTGTGAATAACTTGGGAGAGTTGTGGAGACTAGTGGCGAGACTTATATGGAAACAATTTTGTTTTCAAATTTGGAAAATCATTGTGAATTTTACTTGGTACTACATGATGTTGATTACACTTTCTATGTGATTGTATTGGTGTATCTTTGGATACCTTGATAATTTTTAGATTTGACATTGCCTCCGTAGTGGGAGTTCATAGATGTGTGTGTTCTTCATTGATAGGTTTGACATGGAGCTTGTGGTTGCATGTTATGGGTTGTATATGTTGATGGAATGAGGTTAACTTGTTATGATTTTTATACCTTTAACATATGGATAGTTGGATGTGTTAGAATTTGCTGTGGTTGCTAGTTTGGCTATGGTTATTATATATTGATAACTATTGATGCATATTTGTTACCTTTGGATTGAGTATTTGTGTTTTGGGATATCAGTTGGAGACATTATTTATGCTTCTATGTGAAAGTGTGACATGTCTTTGGATGGCTATTTTGGCGAAGGGGTTGAGAGAATATTTTTTACATTTGTGAGGTTTGAAGCATGGCATGGGATGGATGGTTAAATACTTGTTCACATGGAGTTTTTATAGAGAGCTTGATGTTTCAAGGGTATTCATGGAGACTCTAAATATGTGTCATAATGATTTCATTTCTGAATAATGCATGAGTGATGGATCTGATTTTGGAGGTTGGGTTTTTCCTTCTTGAGGGCTTTCATAGGGTATATCGTTGTCATATTTGATGGTATGTATTCTATTCTTTTGCATATGGATTATGTATACTAGTTTGCATATATTTCTCTATTTGGGTTATGTGGAAATTTTAATGATTTCATTGTTGAATAAGACATGAGTGATGGATGCTTTTGGAGGCTAGATTTTTCCCTCTTGAGGTTTTTCTCAAGGTAAATCTTGTTTCATATTTGATGGTATGTTGTCTATTCTTTTGTATATAGATTATGAATACTAGTTTGCATAGATTTCTCTATTTGGGTTATGTGGAAATTGACTTGGGAGGCTACATATTTCCTTTCAATATTGGTAGAGGAAGCATGGTGGCCTTTAAAGTATGTTATTATATTATGGTATTAAATTTCATGACTTTCCATACATACATAAATTATGTTACACACTTTTATCCTCCTAATACAAATATATCCTCTTATTACCTCATAACCAAACCATTGTATTTCCTTCTATATTTTTGTTATGTTATCTATCGAAGGTTCAAAATTATATAAGTATTATTCTCTAGAATCCATGCATGAACTATCTCTACCGAAGGGTCCTAATTTTGAATATTGATATGTAGAATTGAATAACTTAAATTAGGATTTCTACACTGTTCTTTTTCTCCTTGAATGATTTCTATCTTCTTTATGTTATTTTTTTAATTTAGATTGTCTTCTTCTCTCCATATTAAAGTCTTATAATGTGCAAAATAAGTCAATTTTATTAAAAAAAAGTTTCCACTTTTTACCTGTAAGAGATAATATTTTTTACTAGTATCTCAACTTATACACTAATCAATACTCTTCATAAGATTACTAGGGTTCTCAAGACATAATTAGATGAAAACTTCACTAATAATGGCTAATTCATCCCTAAAAATGACATCATTCTATTGGGTGGCAAAAAAAATCACTTCTAGAAAAATCAATCTAGTTCAATGACAAGGATATCTCATTCGTGAAGGTGGAAATATTAGCTCATCAACAAAGAGTGATTGATGACATGACACTTTCTAAAAGTGGATAATATTTCCTTCACTTTAGGCTCAACTAGACTTAAGAAGTGTTCCTATAGGTAATATTTAACAATATAGAATATATAACTAGCTAAGGAGACATTTAGTTACATATGTTACAAAATATATACCTATTTGTGATTTGTAACATTGGGTTTCTCTATCCTTTTTATCTTGCTTCTTCTTTGAATTCCAGTTTGAAAAGCCATAGATAGAACCCTACCAGGTACTCTATTCTTCATGAACGACTACTTGTCCTTATTTACGATCATTTTAAAGCCATGTCAGCTCTGCCATACCAGACACCGTCGTCTAAGGATAGGGTTGCTAACAAGGGAAAAGGAAAATCTAGGGATTCTCCTCAGAAGAAGGGTAAGAGAAAGGTGTCAGAGGACTGCTCCTATGATGTGAATGATGAGGATTCATAGTCAATTTCATTGTATGAGTACTCCAGGCATCCTACTACTGATAGAGACGAGAGACCCCATTTCACTATGGATCTCAAGGTGGGGGATCACTATTTTAAGGAGGAATGGGAATTTCCCACTGATATTCTTGATATAGACCATAATGGGGTGGTGGATAACTTTAGGTTAATGAGATGGGTGTTCTTTGAAATTAAGGAGATTAAGTTGAACCAGAGAGCCATTAATAGTAAAATGGAGAAAGCTAATGATGATAATGACAGAGGAAGTGGTAGTGGTCGGGCTACTGACTTATGGACTGAGGAAGATAAGAAGTATATGGTTGAGTGCCTCAAGAAAATGGTGGATGAGTTACAGGATTTCAAAAGCAATCATGATGGCAAGCAGGAGGATATGGAGGAGCAGCTGAGGAACATCAAAAACTCTCTCCACAAAGTGTTGGTTATGAACCATAAGATTTTAAAATCCACTGCACAGACCATGAATACCATGGTGGAGAACCTGGAAAAATCCCATAAGGTCAAAATTGATGTGTTTCTTGATTTGGACAAAGAGGAAGGGCAACCGGATACTGGGGGGCCGAGTAATAGGACTAGAGCAAATTTGAAAAGGAAGGCAGACCAAGCTTTAGTGAACATCTAGGAGATCAAGAAGTTTGCACTTAATATGGACAGGTTGGAGCAGGAAGCAACAAAGATCCTAAAGAACCTGGCCTAGGGGCTGGCTGTTTTATGGTTTTTTGTCATTTTTTTGCTGTGCTGCCCTGGTTTCCACTATCTTCTTCTTTGTGGGCAGCTTTTTGTTTTTGTTTATGCTATGCTAATGTTCTATCCTTTGCTATCTGACTGTTAAGGGTTTCAAGATCCCTTTAAAACAAAACATTGGGTTTCTCTAATGACAACTAGAAATGCAAAAAATGAAACCCTAGATCTTGCTTAGTATTTCAATTATGTGGAACTAGAGATATGACTATCCTTTGTTTTGAAAGATAAACTAGTATATATAACACTTCTTTTGTTTGTGGAATAACTCTAGGAACCCACTAAGGGTCATATGGAATTAACACAGTGTGTGGAGTCAAAATTACAAGAAATACATTGAAATGGTGGCCTAGAGCTTGCATGAAAGTCATTTACACAAAAAACAAAACCACTGCATAAATGGAGGCATGGCATTGTCATCATCCACCATTGAAATTGTATGTGAAGTGGAATGCTTGGGATGGAAAATTATTTCTCAATGGGAAAACACTTTTGGATTATTTTTGGCATCAAATTTAGTCATTAATGGTGCTTTGGGTTGTACATGGAGGTCGGTGGGAGTGAATAATTCAAAATACAAGAGTTGTAGAGTTTCAAGGCTCAAGGGTTAGGGATATCTCATAATCCATATCACTTGTCAAAAATTAAGGATTGAGAATACATTATACCTTATGCCCTAAGTCAACAATAAAGGTATATTTGCATCTCCAACTCTAAAAGAATACAGGAAGGGAAATATTAGGATTTGGGGATCAAAGATATTGAGGAATTATCCTACAAAACACACAAGTAAAGATAGGTCCAAAATTGTGAATCTAATAAATTAATATGGTGGGAAATGTTGGGGACCAAGAGTTAGGAATACTTTATAACCCATGCTATGAGTACCATATTAGAGTTATTCCCAAATATTTTAATCTAAAAATTATATGTTTGGAAATAACTTTAGGATTTGGGATACAAAGGAATTAATATTGTAAGGTATGCAAGTAAAGGAATGACCAAAGTCATGACTTTGAAAAATATAACATTAAATAGGATTGGAAATTTGGGATCAAGAATAAAACATTCATCATGCCAAAAGGGGTGTGGATAAGAAGATGATAAAAATCATGACTTTGAAAGGTAACTTATTGTAAATCATTGAAGTGTAGGGTTCTAAGGAAAAGCGTGTTGATAAGAGAAAGTGTAAAATTTTGAAAGAGATTAGGGATTTAGAGTAGGGGTCAAGGGAAGGTATCCTAAGATAAGAAACTTTAAAAGTCTAAAATTTAGAACAATATTGAGAATTTGAATAGAAAATATCCACATTTATAAATTTTTGGGACCTTTGCAACTTCCAACATGTGATAGGCACATAGGGAATGATGAAGAACAATACAAGAATATTTTGATAAAAGGGGAGCTATTTAAGGATCTCCTAAATCAATTAGCTATGATGGAAAAAATGATGCCTAAATTCATAGAGGAGATGTGAATCAATAAAATTTTGGAATTGTCAAATTGAGTGCCAACACATCATACCATTAATCATTCATTGAAGTATGATACACAAAATTTGATATATAGAAAGCACAAAATAATCATAATCACTATCATATGTAAATTGGGATACTCTTGTTGCTTCATCATCATTGTAGGTTGTATATTTTTATTTTAAATAGTTTTATATCTTATCAATATGATATTTTATATTCATGGGCTTCATCACTTCCTTTTTAACTATACTATTTGTAATACAACTATTTTTTATTACTTTCTGGTTGTCATATTTAAATTTCCCTCAATCATTTGCACACCCTCTTCCTATATTCATCCATATGAATGTACCTCTTCCTAAATTAATGCAACCACCTCTAGTAATAAAATTTATTATTAGAAGGCTTTCTTTTTTATTGGACAAGACAAATATTTTCACTAGTGAAATCAAAATTTTATCCCAAAATATTTTTCATGTTCTAGCAATTTTTCAACTAGTTTATCAAAAGTGATGGTCTTATATTGATTATTTAATTGTAAAGAATCCAAATAGGTTGAATGAGTTTTAAGGAGTTTCTTTATGAAGGCTCTAAGATATATATCAACTTTTACACTAGTAGTGTATCAACATCTTATTTTATGGCTTGAATTTTATAATACAAACTCATGACATCATCATTATTTAATTCAAGGTTTAATAAATTTAATTGCAACTAAATTAACTCAAATTATGAATGATAATCATATATATTGAGCATATTTTTTTAAGGGAATATCCCAATACAATTTATACCATTGTATGTGTTAGAGTAATCATTCATTAGCTACTAATTAATTAACTTTTAATTGATTATTATGCTAATTTCACTTTATGCACTTAACCTAAACTTAGGAGTGATTTTTTATTTTATTAGATTGAGATATTATTAGATCATTTTGTTTTATCACATGTGAACTTGTCATGATCTAATCCGTTTCTCATTTAGGTGTTTCTCTAATACTCTCCTTCATTGTATTATGGTCTCTAGAAGTTCAGTGAAAGTTCTTGGCATCTCTTGTAAGTTTTTATTTTTGAGGAAATAGAAAATTACTGTTTTCAACTCTTGTGTGTGGAAGATGTTTTCCTTTTCTATTTGATCTTTCCTTGTGTGTTTTTTCACAATTCTAACATCGTATCAAAGCATGGATTTTGAGGGTTTCTTCTCAACTAGGGTTACAAAAGAAAAATTGAAAGGAAGCCGGATGAGTGGAAACAACTTCCTACACTAATCTAAGTAGGGGAGAGTTACAATTTTTTTGTTTTAATACCTTTAACAATTACAACAAGAGACACACATAGAGAATAATAGAATAAATCAACAAGTACACATAAACTAACATACACTAGATATGCGTGGGGAAATCCTTTCGGGTAAAAATCCCCACCCTCCAAAAGCACAATAATTTTATATTAATTCAAATAGGAGTTACAAAATAGACCAAGTACAAAGCTTCTACATAAGTGCTTCATCACAAAAACGTGTTCTGGAGTTAACCTAGTAGCACTTTGTTACCTGCAAACAAACTATGCATTCTACAACTCAAGGCACTCAATAAATAGAGATACAAGCTTTAAGAAGCATCTATAAGGTGAGGGGTGTCCAAATCCACATGGCACAAAATCTAATGCCTTAGACATGCATTTGGACACATGTACAATATTCCCTTACACCCCTTACAATGGTCAAACATGAAAATATTCTTCTTTCCAAGCTTAGTTTCCTAGAATATGCTAAAAATAGCTTATGAAAGATGTCTTACAATTGTCATAGAATATGTAATAAATCTGCCATAGAATCTATCATAGGATCCATAAGAGAAACTATCATAACTGGCTAGAAATAGTTGATTCTCTTACATCTTGTCGTAACCCATCTTGGGTGCCAACTTTCTCCATGCATTCAAAGATGACTTATGATGCGTCATAAAATCTATCATATGTCATTTATTCCAAAGTGGGATGCCTATGTCCACATGGGTTGATGATGTGTCATCCAGTCACCTCCAACAAGGATGCCACCCAGTTGGTGGGTCCTGAATAATTGCATGACACCATAGTAAATTAAGTAATACCAATAAATACATTAATTACATCAAATAAATCAATATTAGGACTCTAAGGTTGAGACACCTTAATCCCAACATTCTCCCACTTGTCAAAGACCTACTAAGAGTCATACAAAATCATCTGCTCAAGGCCCCAAGGTCCATGGAATCAGAACACCATTTGAACTTCTCCATGCTCACTAATTTTATCAATGCATTTGCAACATTCACCAAAGTGTCAACCTTCTCCAAGTTCACCTTTACATTCTCTACCATATCACAAAAAAAATGATACTATACATCGTTGTGCTTTGTTCTGGCATGGAAGGTAGGATTCTTTGCTAGAAAAATTGCACTTTGATTGTCACAACAAATAGTAATTTGTCCTGCATCTAAACCAATATTAGAACACAATATCTTAATCCAAATTAATTCCTTATAGGTATGGGTGGATTCTATATACTTTGCCTCTATAATGGAAAATGTGACTACAACTTGCCACTTACCCATCCAACTGATAGCACCGCCAAACATCATAAACAAATTTAACCACTGGTGGATCTTTTGTTGTCAATGTCACTTGCCCAATCTAAATCCACATATCCTCAAATTCTCATAGCATGCTAAGGTCTAGTAGGATAACCATGAAAACATAAGGCATACTCAAAAGTACCCCATAAATATCTAAACACTATCTTAATCACATCCCAATGCACCCATCTAGGATTATCCATAAAACAACTAAGGACTCCCACTACTTGGGCAATGTCTAGTCTCATACACACCATCACATACATCAGATTGCCAACTACACTCACATATGGTACTTTGGTCATGTCCTCCATCTTAGTAGGAGATTTTGGACAATCATTCACAGAAAGCTCCATCCCTTGCATCATAGGAACAACTAACTGTCTACAATCTACCATGTTGAATCTTTCCAACATTGATTTCACATACTTGCTTTAGCTTAACCAAAGATTTTTGTTAGCTCTGTCTCTAGTGATTTCCATTCCCAAAATGTACCTAGCTGCATCTATGTCTTTCATCTCAAACTATGTTGACAACTAAAACTTCAAATATGAAATCATACTTTTACCATTCCCAATAAATAATATACCATCCACATACATGACAATAATGAGAATGCAACCATTATCAATTTTAAAGTACACACAATGGTCAGATTTAGATCTCTAAAATACCAATGACAACACATATGTATCAAAATTTTGATACCACATTCTAGGAGACTGTTTCAAACCATAAAGAGACTTCTTCAATTTGTAAACCAAATTTTATTTACCTTTTTCAATGAAATGCTCTAGCTGTGACATATAAATTTCCTCCTCCAAATCACCATGAAGGAACATTGTCTTCACATCCATCTATTCCACTTCTAAGTCATATGCTGTTGCAAATGACAACAAAAGTTAGATAGATGTCAGCTTTGCTATAGGAGAGAATATCTCCCCATAATCAATTACCACCACTTGGGAAAACCCCTTAGTGAATAATCGTGCCTTAAACTTCTCAACACTACCATTAGGACCACACTTTCTCTTGAAAACCAATTTACAACCAACAGGTTTACATCTAGTAGGAAAAGGTATTAGATCCCAAGTCTCATTTTTCTTTAAATAAGCCATCTCTTCATCCATGGCTTGCATCCAGGAATCTAAGTCTTTCATACCCAATGCCTCTCTAATTGTCCTAGGTTCATCAGCATTAGTAATCAAGGAAAATATGCAACTAGAATCCAATAATGAATATCCAAACCTTTCTAGTTGCCGCCTAACTCATGTAGACCTCCTCAAAGGCTGAGGTTGAGGCTCTCCTTCTTCTTTAGAGATTTCAAAGCTACTTGAGCTCTCCTCATCATCAAGTCCAATAGGAGTACTTGGTTCTTCTTTCTTCAAAGTAGGCAGAATCTACATTACCTCCTTTTACTCCTCCTTTTTCTCTAGTTGCAACTCAATAGTGGAAGGTTTCATCTCTCTGAAGATCACACTTCTACTATAAAGAACCTTCTAAGATTTTGGATCCCAAAACTTGTACCCTTTCACATTGACACCATAGCTAATAAAGATACACTTAACAACTTTGTTCTCCAACTTAGATCTCTTCTCAATCAGAACATGAGCATATGTTTTGCAACCAAATACTGTAAGATGTCTCATCAAAAGATTTTTACTAGAACATGCCTCCATGGGTGTCTTACCAACAAGCGTTGATGTAGGAGATCTATTGATCAAATAACATGCAGTAGATACCACTTAAGCCCAAAATTTTTGCTTAAGGCTAGCACCACTCAACATACTCCTAACCCTCTCCATCAACGTTTTGTTCATCCTCTCTGCAACTCCATTTTTCTATGGAGTGTACAGGGAATTGTCTTATGTCTCTCAATCCTATGCTCTTTACAAAACTTGTCAAACTCTATGGAACACAATTCACCACCATTATCAGTCCTCAAACACTTAATCTTTCTGCTAGTCCAATTTTCTACCAAGGCCTTAAACTCCTTAAATTGACTAAAGACTTCAACTTTACTTCTAAGGAAATAAACAAATGTCCTACTATAATCATCTATGAAAGAAACAAAATATACTGATTTTGATAACGAAGAAACATTTACAAGACCAAAAAAATTTGAATGTACATAAACCAAGACCCCAAAAGACTTATGAGAACTAGAGTAAAAAGAAACACAATTTTGTTTTTCATATACACAATCTTTGCAAAAGTAAAACTCAAGATTACAATCATCAAGGCCTTTAACAAGGCTCTTATTTTTCAGAGTTGTAAGACCCTCCTCACCAATGTGACAAAGTCACTGGTGCCATAACATTGTCTTCTCTCCAAGAAGCTTCATTTCCATGGAATGAGAACCCTTAGGTACCCAAAATTCACGATCACTGGATGTAGATGCAACATGCTTCTTCTCTACACAATTTGATGGTGAGGATGAATAATCCAAATGTCTCTTCTTCAATAGATCATAAGAACTATTGCACTGTACAGTGCATGCATCAAGCTGAAACAAAGTACCAATACAAACCCCCTTAGCCAATACCATAGCCCCTCTATTCATCTTACATCCTCCACTAGAGAAAAGAACTTGCAACCCCAAATCATTCAATTTACTTACAAAAAGTAGGTTCCGTGCCAAACCTGGGATATGAAAAACACCATCAATCCCCTTGACTCTTCCATTAGGAAATATTATTTTGACAATTCCATGACCAACAATCTTCAGGTGAGAGTCATCACCCAGGTATATCTCTCCACCATTTTACTCCTCATACTTTGAGAACTAGTCTCTATGAGAATTCATGTGAAAGGATGCACCTGAATCTATCAACCACACATCATCTGATGCATGGGCTACCAAGGATGCAATAAATTATTCTCCATCATCTTTGGATGATTTCTCATATTCGAAATTGGAGAGGCTTGTTTTTCTTCTTCTTCTCCTTCTTGCAAATTTTCCAAATGTGACCAACTTCACCATAATTCAAATATTTTTCCTTGGAATTCTTACCAAGAGACTTTGATCTCCCTAGAGACTTTGGCATAGATTTCTTGTATTTATTTTTGCTTCTATCTTTTGGTCTACTATGGACTGGAAGGGCCTCCTTGACCATCTAAGAAGACTTCCTTCACATATCTTCAAATAATAATGAGGCAACAACCTCATCCATCTTAAAGGTGGAATTAGTGTTTCCAATAGACATTACCAGGTGATCCCAAGAGTCCGACAACAAACACAAAAGGAGCATGCAACGGTCTTGTTAATCTATTTTATCTCCAATGGAACCTAGTTGTGTAACCAACATATTAAATGCAGTTAGATGATCTGCAACAGATCCTCCATATTCCATTTTTAGAGAATACATATTCTTTCTTAGGAAAAGCTTGTTTACCAAGGATTTAGCCTAGTAGACATCACCAAGATTCTTCCATAGAGAAGCAAATTTTTTCTCTTCATGGACATTCAGGAGGACAAAATCAGCCAACAAAGTCTAATAAGACCCTTGGATTTCCTAATCATGAGATCCTTGAAATGTTGTAAAATTGTTTTGGGGACTTCTCTTTCACCTTTAGGGTTTTGGACCTAAAAGAAGAGAAATAATCTTCACACACACTTCACTCAAGAACAAACCCTTGAGATTTCAATGCAAAGGAGATTGAAATCTTGCAAAAGGATTGTCCTAGGGGTTGAAGATGATCTATTAAGGGGTTCACCACTAAGTTTAAACTTGGAAAAGACAATGTAATGCACAATGAAATGTAAAATCCTAATTGAATGCAAAACAACACTAAATGACCTATAAAGATGAAGAAAGTTATGGTATAGAAAGTGTGCACCTGGGAGATTGAAGAAGGAAGAATGGAGGTTTAGAATGCTAGAAAATCTATTGTCATAGTTGACTGGGACTCATTCTCCAAGTTGGGAGAATCAGTCCAGTTTCTGGGAAAATGCACTGGAGCAGGTTTTAGCCAAAAGGATATCCAAATATATAAAAATCTCTATTAGGCTTGTACAGTGGGACTCATTCACCAATAGTGGAAAACTAGTCCACTTTTTCTTTTCTAGAAATTTTGAATAGGATTCTATTCCTCTCAGTCTATTCTACTCTTTTTGACTTGTTTCTGGATCTAAAACTATAAATTTCCACCTGTAGGTCTTCTCCAAGCTTTTTCCAAGGCTTGATGACTACTTTGACAACTTTAGGGATTTGGAAAATTTTCTCCAACTTTGCTCCTTGAAAAATATACAACCTATCCCTACAAATCACACACAAGAAGAGGGAGAAATGTTGTGAGGTTAGTGAATAGGGGCATACCTTGGTCAAACCCCTTGTTGGTAATTAAACCTTGAAATAAAAGCAAATATAAATGGAGAATGATGAATGAAAAAATAACAATGTTGCAACTCACCAAACCCTAGCAATAAAGTGTTGCAAGTATGCTTGAAGTGACTGCAATGGATGTGGTTCTTGACTCTAGCTTGAAGGAGATAGATCTTGAATGTAACACTTACTTGGATCATGAACTCTACATCACAATTGTTAGCACAATAACAAACATGAAGAATGCAATCTTTGACATGATGATTGATGCTTGAATAATGCTCTAAAATGCCTGATAATCTACCCTTGAAAGCTCTTGAATGCTTTTGTGAACTCTTGAATGCTAGGTATTGAATATGAGTGAAAGAACCTTGTATTTATACTCAATTATGTAAGAATTCTCGAAATTACAACACTACAAGCCAACATCAAATCTAGGAGAATAAAATCCTATCAAAAATTTGAATTAAATTTGAATTTGGGTCACATGGGAATCATTCACTCAAAGTGGCGAATGAGTCCCATTAGACATAATGTATGGGACCAAAAATGAAAAGTGCTTAGAAAGGTGTAAAAATTGGTTTGGGGCCAAAAGATCCAAGTGGGACCCATTCACCCAAGGAGACGAATGAGTCCTAGACACTAAATATGGGCCACACAAGCTAGGAATACCTAAAATATGATTGGGTATTGAATGGTGTTGGGATTATCCTATAAAGATGCAATAAATGAGGCTTGTGGATGCAAAATAGCGCCAATTAAAGCATAAGAAAGCCCAATTATTAATGATAGGCCTAGAGAAATGTGAAAGTGAGTTATAACACTTTACAACACTCCAAATAAGGCAAGATTAAGGTTGATTTTGATTAAAATTATATTTATTATGCTTAGTTAATTGATAAAACCCTAGAAAAGTGTGAAAGTGTGTTACAACACTCCACAACACTTTAGCAAGGCACCATTAAATTCCATTAGTTCACAAGGTCCCAAGACCTAATGTGAATGTATTATCCACATTACAACACTAAATCAAGGAAAAATCAAGCCAAAATACACAAGGAGGACCCAAACGAGTGTGAAAATGCCAAAGGATCCATTTTACTACATTACAATCCCAATCTTCTTGTTTTAGGCCTGATGGTTTGGTTCTAGAAATAGTAGTCCATAGGTCATGATCTATGAACATGTCTTCCATTTTGAGCTTCCACAACTCAAAATTACCACCGTTAAACTTTTTCCATCTCAATTCTCCTAGATATGCCTGCCATCTCTTTCCTACAACAAAGTAACAAAACACACACTTCTGAAAAAACTCCCACTAAAATAGAGATTAGCTCAAAAAGCCCCTTCTACCCCAAAAAGGAACCAAGGTTGGCTAGGCTCTAATACCAACTGAAAGGAAGTTGGGTGAGCAGGAAAAACTTCCTACACTAATCTAAGTAGGGGAGAGTTACAATTTTTTTTGTTTTAATACCTTTAACAATTACAACAAGAGATACACAAAGAATAACATAATAAATCAAAAAGTACACATAAACTAACATACACCAGATATACATTGGGAAAACCATTTTGGGTAAAAAACCCCACCCTCCAAAAGCATAGTACTTCTATATTACTTCAAATAGGAGTTACAACATAGCCCAAGTGCAAAGCTTCTACACAAGTGCTTCATCACAAACACCTATTTTGGAATTAACTCGGTAGCACTTCATTACCTGAAAAAAAAATGCATTCTACAACTCAAGGAGATCAAAAAATAGAGTGATACAAGCTTCCAAAAGCATCTAGAAGGTGAGGGGCATCCAAATCCACATGGAATAGAATCCAATGCCTTGGACATGCATTTGGACACGTACAATATTCCCTTACACCCCTTACAATGGTCAAACATGCAAATATTCTTCTTCCAAGATTGGGAGCCTAGAATATGCTAAAAATAGCTTATGACAGATGCCTTACAATTTTCATAGAAATGTCATAAATCTTCCATAGAATCCGTAAGAGAATCTGTCATAACTGGCTAAAATAGCTGATTCTCTTACATCCTATCATAACCCATCATGGGTGCCAAGTTTCTCCATGCATTCAAAGATGTCTTATGATAGGTTATAGAATCTATCATAAGTCATAGATTCCAAAGTGGGACACCTATGTCCACATGGGATGATGATGAGTCATCTAGTCACCTCCAATGAGGATGCCACCCAGCCGGTGGGTCCCAAATAATGACATGAGACCATAGGAAATTAAATAATACCAATAAATACATTAATTACATCAAATAAATCAATATTAGGACTCTAAGGTTGAGACACCTTAATCCCAACAAAAAATTGGAATCTTCATATTTTTTGTAGGTTTTGGGCTTCAATTTTTTTTTGCATGCTTAGAAGCTAAATAGACCTCACCATTGTATTTAGGAGGATGAACATATAGATTTTGACTATAAATTTACCTATAGTCAACTTGAGAGTTTTCGAGGAATTTTTTAGTATAATAGTTATATGAGGCCATATAGGCCAACTATATGGTCATTAGAGAAAAAAAGCAAAAAATAAACAAAAAAGGATCAACAACTTTTTTTAATTTTTAATTTTTATTTTAAAAAGAAAGAAAGAAAGCAGGTTTCAGATAAAAAGTGCAAGTTTAAAGGGGCTAACTTTATTAGGTACCCATAGGATACCTACATGTGTAGGCCCCTATAGGCCCGTACCACTTGGGTTTATTTGTTGGTAGCATCTGACACTTTCCTTCACTAGTGGCATCTTTAACTCACCTGAAAGGTCCTCCATTTTCACTAGTCCTTTACACATGCCCAATGGTATCAAGATTCTTGACATCTACACCTCTTTCTTTGCACCCTTTTTACTATTCCTGGTTTATTATCTTTTGAATTTATCAGTCAATCATTGGAGGTGCCCGATGGATTTTCATGCCATCAAACTATTTTTTTTAAAACCTCTTTTCTCAATCCAACAACAATGGTACTTTTTTTGGCATGACATCACCATTTTTTAGCATATTCCATTCTACATAGGGGAATATTCGGGCACTTTTTTCCCAGAGGTTGGATTTTTTCCGATGTAAAAGGAATATTTAATGAAATATTTCACTAATGTCATACTGATGTTAGCATGATGTCAATAGTACAGATGCTGATAGAGCCCCCTCCTAATCCCCTTTGTTCCTTAAATGAGTTGTTTTTTCTTTTGGCCATAACTTGGGTATATGGTATCAAAATTGGGTGAATGAGATATCGATAGAAAGTTAGGTTCACATAATTTCTAGTGGTGTGGGTCTGATCACCATTTTTTTTGTTGGTGCATGAAAAATTTGTTGAATTCATACTTGTTGTTTTCATCTTGAGCTCATCACTTTTGAATAGTTTCTCTATTTTTCACGATTCTTGCAGCGTTGGAAAGGTCTTCTAGAGCTCTTCACAACTATCCATACACTTTTTCTATATTTTTCTCTAGTATTTTTTTCTATTTGGGCATTGTAGACATGTCTTGTAAGAATTTTCTCTTTTATAGACATATTGAGATAAAGTGCTATTGTTGTACATGATTTTTGGGGATTTCACACATCTTGTTATGCATTTTTTACTCACACTATGTTATAAAGTGTCATGGGGGGTTGTGTAGTGCCTTTGGTTTTCTATCAAACCTTTTTCAAGTGAGTGTTTCTTCCATGACAATATTGAATCCTAGTGATTTTTTCTTCATGCATGTGTGCCTTGTTTGTAAGACCTTTTTTAGTTACATAGATACTTTCATGTTCACATTCAAATGCTCTTGATTCTCCTTCATGCACTTCTTGATGTCATAGTTTTAGTGGACCTATTATGGCCCTTCCTTGTTAGAATTATGGGGGGGTTTCTATTGTTGGTGCTAATGCTTCCTTGGTTTCATTTTCGAGTGATCTATGTATTCAATATGTGTTCATATACTAGGAAAATGCAATAGTTGGTTACCCATACATTCAGTGAGATGGAGCATTTACCATATGTACACTCTTGGATTCTTATTTTTGGAGGCGACCTTCCATTTTCACTTCATCGGTGTTCTTCATACTATTGGTAACTATATTTTTGACTTGCATCTTGCATATTTGAATAGTTTCATTGGGGTCACTCATGCAAATTCATGTGCCATTTATATCTTTAAGTGCTAGATGTTTGCCTTTTTTCCATTTGATCATTTTTTACTAGTATTTTTGGGGGAACTCATGCATATTCTTGTATTCTTGATCTTGACCATCATTTGTTTCAGAGGAGGTTCTCCATTACAACACTATAACAATCGACATTCAATAGTTGTCTACAACTTCGTCATGCTTCAATGATGTTCTCACATTCCTATTCTTTTTGGGACACTGGTTTATAGGTTTCTTAGTCCTTCATTTACATTTCTCTCTTTTGGGGAGGAGTTTTTCCCATGATTTTTTCTCCTTTTCTTTAGTTCTAAGAGATTAGATTGTTTGTACATGGGTACCTCATCAAGCCATTTTTTTTTAGACCCATGCATGCATTATTTTCTTTTTATGCATTCAATTTTTAGAGTTTTTAGCTACTCCCTAAGTTACACTCAAGGGGGTGTTAGAGTAATCATTCATTAGCTAATAATTAATTAATCTTTTACTGATTATTAGGATAATTTCATTTTATGCACTTGAGCTAAAATTAGGAGTGTTTTTATCTTTTATTAGATTGAGCTATTATTATATCATTCTACTTCATCATGTGTGATGATAACACTTGTCATGATCTAATCCCTTTCTCATTTAGGGTTTTCTCTTATTAGAACTCTCTTCCATTGTATTATGGTCTCTAGAAGTTTAGTGAAAGCTCTTGGTATCTCTTGTAATTTTTTCTTTTTGAGGAAACAATATTTTGTTTTGCAATTCTTATGTGTGGAAGGTGTTCTAGTTTCTTATTTGATCTTGTCTTGTTTGTGTTTTCACAATTATAATAGTATGTGTTGAAACACATATATTTTAATAGAAGCCCTTGTCAAAGCCAAGAATAGAATTCTTATACTACCATGATTCCTTTTCTTTAGCAATATTTGGTATTGTAGGTCGTGTTTCTCCATCATAAATAATTTAAAATATTTTTTTCTACTCCATTCTATCCATGTGTCTTTTTCATTTAAGATTTCACCAACTGTTGTCATAATAAATAGAATATATTTGATTCTTTGCATAATTATTTAACATAAATTTATTTATGTAATTCTTTAATTTTAAATGGTTGAAATCAAGTAGGGGTAAACAATATCTATTTTAGTATGTTCCTTGAAAAAGAAAACTATATAAAAATTCCTACTTTTCTATAAAAAATAATTAATCCTTTTCCTAAATATCTAAATTTATATATATATCCACTTGGATTTCAACATCTAATTTATTTCTAAAAATGTGATACCTTTGTTTGATAGCATGATAAAATCCTTTACTTGACAATTCAACAACTTTCCAAAAGAATGATAAGAAATTGCAACATGGCAAGTGAAACAAAAGAAACTCCAATTAAAAATGGATATAGAGAGATCTCTAGACATAAAGACCATAAGGTCTCATGTCTAGTACGTGAACACAAAAATGGACACTTAGATAATTTTTCTTGGATCAACCATAAAAACATGTTTATGTAAAAATCGATCTCTTAAAAAACCTTAAGAAGATCATTGAAATTTAGATTAGCCAAATGCAACATATTAAGTTTGTTCTTTATTTGAACTTTTCAAACACTTCTATTGTCAATCCTTTAATCATGAGATCAGATATTTCCCCTTGGTTTTTTATCACAACAAACTTATTCCTTATTTGACTACTAATGCTCCTCTTAAAAAAATCAAGATTGTCAATTGTGGTTAGTCAAGATAATAACAATAATGTTAACACTGATTAATGCTCCACCTAAATCCTTATTTTCTAATGGTGGATATTTGTTCAAGTCTTGAGGTTGTTCAATTTCAAAAACTTTAGAATATAGGGAAAGTGGGTTTTCTCTCACTTGGTGAGTCTTCTAGTGATGTAATATAAAGTTCACAAGAACATCATAAGATTAATTTGCTTTAACTCCTCAACTAGAATCTATTACTCACTCATCTTCCTCTCCTCTCCCAACATTTCAATAAAATTCTCATAGTCCATATAAGAATCTAGAAGAGGGTTAGTATGTTCTATACAAATAATGACACAACCAACTAGTTTTTCACATAGATAGTTTCGATGTAGAGGATGAGTTGTTAGAGAGCATCTATTAATAAAATGGATAGTGTGGACATTACTATTAATTCTAATCCATTCATTTCATATCCTATAATTTTCAATGTCTAATAGACTTCCTAAGAGAATATTTTTTGAGAGACGCTTGACAAAGATTTCTAGGTTTAGATGTTATCTACTTGCAAGAAGTTAAAATTTCTAGTTTTTTACTTTTTCTTGTATACTATTTCATATGGCTTATTATTCATTTTTTTTTGGAAATCATGAAATGAGTTGTTGTGGTATTTTTACCTTTATCTCTCCTAAGTGGCATTAGAATTTATCTTACTAGGGATGTCACCCCACCAACAGAGCATTTTGGGCTCTTTTCAACCTTGATAATCATTCCTTTAGAGTAATTAATGTTTATACTTCTAATAATGTTTTTGAGTGATCTCTTCTCTAAAGAAATATTTCTAATTGAATTAATTACACCATTTGGATTCTATATAGAGATTTTAATATGATGAAATTGGCTTGCAATAAATGTGGTACCTAGCATATGAGGTGGAAAGTAGGTGAAAGATAGTCTTGGTACTACATGCACAATAAATGAGGGCTCTACAATCCCACTCTTGGTAACATCATGATCATACAATCTATTAAACATGGAGCAACCTTATGGATAGATTTTATAGATTTTACAAGTATTTAATAGAGCTATGTTGTCAACCTAGTCCATTTTTCCTTTTCCAATTTCTATTCCTTATTAGTGTACCATTTATCAAATGTTATCCATTCAAACCACTTCCTAAAATTGTATTGTATTGAATACAATTTTCTCAAACCCAAGGCTAAGAAGACTCATTTTTTCTTAAACATGTCTTTGCTAGCTCATCAAATTACATTAGCCCACATTCAATATGTTTAGAACCTATAATCTAGAATTATTAATCAAATAGGCTAGATTACTTGATGGAAACATGGCATCAAACAAACCTCTCACTTGTTTCACATTTATGGGAAACATGTGGCTTGCTTCTAATACCACTCATATGAGGCCACCATCTTCAAGCTTTACTAAACAATTTCCATTTTGGAATATCAAACCTTAGGTTCTACCTTACACTTGTGCATTTATAAAATCAACTAATAGAAGAAAATTGTAGATAACCATATAGCTAAAGGCGCTCAAATTAAATCCTATTTTCACTTGCTAAAATTTGGTGATAAAGTTTCTAAGAAATTTTTGCACGCTTTACATACTTCTCAAGACATTAAAAAGATCAAATAAGGCCAAATTTTTTTGACTAAGGTTTTAGGAATTCTCCAAGCCTTTTTCTAACACTTTGAAATTTTTTTATAGCTCAAGAGAACACTTTGAATGAAATAATGCTTCAAAATAATTCCTAAATGTGGTTCCTTTAAAGGTATCTAATTCTCAATATATTATTTGTGACTAGTTTCTTGCTAAAGAGGACATTTTTGACATTCTTTTCACCATGGACAATAATAAAGATCCCTGTATTGATGCTTTTCTTATGAATTCTATAACTTATCCTCTAGGATTTAGTGGGCGAAGATATTCATAAGGTGTACGTTGAATTTTTCCACTCCAATTCATTACATAGTTTAATAAATAAAAGACTATTAAATTCATAATTATGGTTGGTGATGTAGAGGACATTTCCAATTAGGGACCAACCAAATTACTAAATATCTCTAGCTAGATCATTGCCAAATCTCTTATCTGATTTTTTTCATATTTTTCCCTACTAGTTCATCCTAATAAAATTGGCTTTATTACATCTAGGTATTGATAATATTATTTCTATTTGGGAAGGGATGGAATGGGCTTGATGTTCTCAACAACTACTAGTCTTTCTTAATTTTTTTTCCAAAACCCATGACCACATTGAATGGCCTTTTATTCTTTCCATGTTGAAAGTACTAGGATTTGAACCTCATTTGTGTGTTTATTCCAAATTGTTTTCATTGATGTTTTTGTCAATCCAATGATTTTAGTATTTTTTTGTCCATTCATTAAGGATTCCCCTTGGCTCTTATCCTTTATGTGATTGCAATGTAAGCCTTTGGCTCCTATTGGCTCATCTTATCTCATAGAACCTAGTTAAAGATATTTATTTTCCTAATTCCACTAATTAACTAATCAATGGATATGATGTGGATGCATCCTTTGTTACTTTATTGGAGGAAGAAGAGAATGTCAAACATGCCTTGTGATTCCTAGATATTTTTAATAAAGCTTTAGAGTCAATTATTTAGAGGAAGAAAACTCAATCTTACATGGTATATTTTTTTCTTAAGCCTAGTTGGTTAGACTCCTATGGATGGGAATGCATTTCATGGAGAATTTTTCTAGGAATTCCTTTTGTCTTTCAAGATTCCCATTCCACTTTTGGTAAGATCTCATTTCCATAATTGAGAAAAAATTGTCATATTATATTACTAAGCCTCTTTCATTTGCAATAAAATTCTAGGTGTGCTCCAAAAATTTTGCTACCACACCTCTACTACTCTTCTTGTCGGGTTTCATCTAAAGCCCCCTAATTTAATATTAAGAATCTACATAGGGACTTATTATGGGCCTCTTTTTATTATGATAAAGGATTGTACTATTTGGCTTCAGATTATTGTATTCCTTATGGTTTTGGAGGCCTTATGTTGCTTTCAATTTGACACCAAGGTGTAGTCCAATATGATAAATGGATAATCAAAGCCCTGAAGGGGAGAAATCCTTGAAACTGTTAGTTTCTAGCATTGCATATATCTTCTGATGCTTCCTCTAGGAACCCATCTTTGAATTTCCTTAGGATCCATATCCTTCTTATCATGAAAGAATCCATTCAGATCTAGGGTAATTTTGTTATCAAAAGTATTTGGAAATCTTGAGAAGCCATTAAACCAAGGATTTTTAGGGATGGAAAAGACTTTCACAAGGGGTTTTGTATTAATCAATAATCTATTTGGTGGATTTTCATTCATTCCTATCAATAACACCCAATTGCTAAGGTCCCATGGGTTCATGCTTTGAAATTATATAATGGGGGAATCAAGACTTTGCCTAATATTTTTTCCAAGATTACCAAGAATTTCTTTTCTTGGCCAAAACATAAAGTTAATTTTAGGCTCCAATAGGTACTTTAATACTAACTAGACAATCACTACTTCAATGCTTCACAAAATTAGGGTGAAAACCTTAAATCCTTGGTAGGAATATTTGAGATAGTATCTAGACACACTATTTACAATTATAGGCCACACAAGGGATATGCTTGACTTTTGCCTAACCTACCCATGGTTTTCAAGTTGAATCATATATGACATCTCTAGTCTTTTCTAGGTACTTGATACCACAAATTTTAGATTGTTTGGTCTAGATGATTCTTGAACTGAAGCTTGCTCATTTTGCTTAGTGTATTCCTTATCAAGGGCATCTTCTTCATACTAGATTGGCTCACTTGGGAGTTGTCAATTCTTGTTGCTAGTTTTGTGTACATCAAAAGAATCTTAAGCACCTTTTTTTTGTTTTATTCTAGAGCTTAGGAACCCTAGAATTATATTTTTTATTTTTTCAAGTCCTTCATTGACGCAGGAGCATCCAGGGTGAAAGAGAAATCTTGCATCACCCAAAAAAAATGTTGTTTCTTTTCAATAAGGGCTAAATTTGGCAGGGTTACTATTTTAGCAAGTTTGCATTTATGCACAGTTGGACACTAAATCTTACACAGGCCTCTGGAATGGTGAATTGAAGCCAATGGCGAAGAAATCAATTCAATACAATTTATCATTTGAGCGATATTAAAATTTTAATTTTCGAAAATCCTAGTAAAAATCTTTGGAGTCAATTTTGAGGCACTTAGAGGCTCCGGATGGGCTTGAAAATTGGTGGAAAATGAAGGTAGTTGGCCTTTTGGCCCGACTTATAGGGGGAAGATTTCTCGAGAGCTTTCCAAAAAGGTATTATAATAGAAAATCCGATGGTTGGATCAAAAGTTATGACCCCACAAAGTTGTAATACCAAAATTAATAAAATTTCAAAATATCTTCTTGAGGAAGTTACACTTTCTAGAAGATTCGAGGGTGGTTACACTTTCCAAAAGATTCTAGGCGGTTACACCTTCCAAATAAAGGATGTAAAGGGGGACTATAGAGAAGAGGCCAGAGCAGAGTAAATGATGGCTCTGATTTGCAGATTTGTAGATTTATGTAATCAAAAAGCCTTGTGATGGCAAATATAATGTTGTAATTTCATTTTCATTTTAGTGATAATAGAAAACATTTGCTTTCCTTCTTGTATTTTGTTTGTGCCATTATCTATTGTTTTTGTGAGTTTTAGATTGTAAGGGGGAGTACCCTTCATCATTCATATTTGTGGTTTTTTCAATGCATATGGTCTTGTTGGGTGGGAAATTAGCCTAGGTTATTTATTAAATTTACCTATAAATTTGGCATGCTTTCAGGTCAAAGATTATTTTTAGCATCTAAAGAGACATAAATCTACTATTTTATTGGTTACTTTGTTGATATTCACTTTTGATTTTACACTAAAACTATTGTTTTCTCTAATGTGACTATGTAGATTCAGTTCAAGCCAATAAAGTTACAGTTGAAGTGTCACATCTATAATTGTTGTTAGATCATTGGGGTAATGTCAGGCATGTATTGTTGTTATAGTCTCAACACCTTTAATTTCCTATTGGGGTCACTTCCTCTTTATAGGCATTAATGTGGACATAGTCAAATAACTTGAGGAGGTCATGACTTTTAGTTGCATGCTTCTTAGCCTCCTTCAAAAAGAGCCAAAGATTAGTTTAAACATGGGAAGTCTTAGGGCCTTCCTTCTCACCTTCAATCTCCTCCCATCCTCATCAAGAAGCTCTTGGTTGGACAGAATACGACAAGCTCTTATTCTTGGCTTTGGTTGTTTCTCTCATTCATGTGATTTAGTCGCCTTCAAATGACAATAATGAAAAAAGACTATTGGTTGGGACCCTATCATTGATGACTCTAACCTTGTTAATATATAGGGCCAATGACACCAACCTCCTCCTCCCTCTACTGGTGTCATGCTTACCACTTAAGTAACTTGTTGTATTGTTGTTTCATCTTGTTGTTTGGACTTAGCCCTACTTAAACTTTGAGAGTGTGTCTTTTACTTCACATCTTTTTTTTATTGCAATATTGAAATATTTTCTCGACAATATAAACATTAATAATTTAGAAAGAATTTTTTTAGAGGTGTTTCAAGAAAAGAGCCGTCCAAAAGACAAATTGAAATAAATGTTCTCTTTAAAAAAATATATATTATGTTAAGAGTTACCTACATGCTCATTGACTTACAAGACTTTTTCGTGCCACAAAATGTTGTAAAGGACTTTTCTTGGGTATCAATTAACAAAGCAAAATTAATTAAAAACATTTATGTGGCCTTACCGCCACTATTGGGCAGGATTTAAAAATATAAAGTAATGGTGATGTTTATTGTTTACAAACTGTTTATGTTTTGGAGTAACAGAAAATATTTGAAGTTTAGAACAAAAATTAATTAATTTAACTTGAGAACTTTTTTGAAGCACTTTCTATCACAGAAGATGATTGCCACCGAATGGTACTCTGAACATCCATGGGTCTGTCATTGCCTAAGATTGTACTTTGGGGATGTTGATCTGGTAATAAAACAGAATGACTGGCGATAGTGTAGATTTTTGTTCTCCAGATTTTAGTATTGACATGA
>VDFB02346448.1:45650-86769 GCA_007258455.2 Sequoia sempervirens
AAAAAAAAAATTAAATAAAACAAAACGCAGTACTTACCACGGCCGTCGGCCCTTATGGCAGGCCGCAGGCTGTACGCAGCCTTACGGCTGCTGTACACAGTGGCCCTTACGGGCTGCTGTGCACAGCAGTCCTTACGGACTGCTGTACAGCAGCATTTGCTGCGGTAGGGCCGGGGGGTACGGCCTAGCCATCGCCCCCACTCCCCATACAAAATAACTTTTAACAAAAATAAAAATTTCGATTTCCCAATCGAAATTTATTTATATTTTTTTTATATATATATTTTTTTAAACGGATTTGAAACGCGTTTCCATGAACACGGAAACAAAATAAAAAAAATAATAATAATACATTCCTGTGTACGAAATATGACGGATTTCGAAATTTTGATTTTCGTTTTCTGATTAAAAACAATGTAAATATTTAACAAAAGGATTTTAATGGAGATATAAGTAGATTTTATATATATAAATATATAAATATATATATATATATATATATATATATATATATATGAATTAGGATATAAATATATCTATATACACACAAAACATACATATATTTTAACATGGGGCAGAAATACAGAAGTAAATCTAAATTAGAGAACAACAGAATAAAATAGAGCAATGAATATTTCACACATACTCATATATTTCCAAACTCTCAGATGCATTGTGTTTTAATAGGAAAAATCATTTTTCTCTAAATGCTATTATTGATAATCTGTATGTTTCAGAAGATTAGAGTTTTTGTTTTGACAAAATCTGGAACAGTGTAATAACTTTAATTTTCTTGGTTTTCTAGACTAATAATTTACTCTAGTTTGCAATCAACAGAAGTTTTCTATATTCACAAGAATCATGTTAATAAAATCTATTTTTCTTTTCTGAAGCAAACAGAAAACAGAAAAGTGTAAGAGAAAATAACAACGAGAGGAACCTGGAGTCCAATGCAATTTGAAGATGCCCTCGAATCCGATTCCAATCCTTAGTCCAGAACGAAATTCAACAATCCCTGGAGCACTTCAGTTTTCTGTTCTTCTGTGTGTGTGTGTGAGTTTTTTTTTAAAAATTCATGATTAAATAAAATATATTCCCCATCTCTTCAAAGCTCTCCCTAAAAAAAAATAGATTAAAAGAAAAAAATCAAACTTTAAAACAAGCTTTTCTCCAAACTCTCCATTCCCATTGGCTCACTCTGTCTTTTTGTTCTTTTATTTGTTTTAATTACTTTAATTCCTGTTTTGTAACTTTTCTTGCACCACACATTATATATTTAATTTAAATAAATTATTCACATAATTATCCACCACCAAATTTAATTAATTAAAATAATTTAAGCAGATTTATTATTTAATTAATATTTAATTGAAATGTAAGATTTTCAAAAATAATTAAATTATTTAAATATTTAAATACCATTTACTCCAACATTAAAATAAATAATTTATTTCAATCATAAAGACTAGTCATAACTGTAAATGCCCTCATAAAATAAACTAAGACAAAACCCATAACACAACAGACAATAACGACAATTACACAACATCGACTATACCAACAAATGAGACAACCTGACATCATGGGACGGGAGGACTTCATCGTCACCTCTGTATCAACATTTATCCGTTGGGTTATTTGGTGCTTTCGCCTTGTCTGCCGAGCGGGTGGAATCGAGACTTATACCTACAATCCTGCATACAAACGAAGTTGTGTACATGGCATATATACATATATATCAAAGCATTAAATCAAGATACTGCATTGTGGGAAGGAATTGCAACATAACAGGGCACTCGCGAACGAGTGATGCTATATTGTCCTTCGTCACACCTATTCTAACAAAATAACATAATCAATGAATTACATTTCTAACTAACAATCATCTCATAACATATTAATTTAAATCATTGCATCAAATCATAATTCATGGAAAATCAACTGATATAATCAACCATAATGTCATATAAAGTAATCATGTCAAAATGAAATAACAGCATCATCTAGCATCTAACTAACCATATCAAACAATAACAGTATCATCACAATATCCAAGCAAAGCACGTAAAATAATAAGTCTAGATAGTATGAGGGGTATTACATCTAAGGCTTACCATGACTAGACTAATGAGATAAAACCTATGATTAGATTGTGGTAGTTAGGGGCCAATTGAAAGAAGCAAACAACTCCTCTACACTTTTGGATTTGTAGGGCCAAGGAGGGTGTTGCTAGAGGTGCAATATAACATAAACAAGAACAATAACAACACAATATGCCTTCAACAAGCCATACCTTTTGTATAGAACTACACCTTAAATATTTGTCACTAAGTATGTTGGCTCACTATTAAATATATATAAAAGACCTCTTACAAAGAAGAGATACAATATATTGTACATGCAACAAAAAATATGAAATTGGTTTATATTCCTTATGATGAATCCCTTCATGCCTTCCATACTTAATATGCAACCTAGAATCCACACAAGAGTAACCCTTCACAAGAGTAACCCTTTACAAGTTTATCAAACATGGGCTTTGCATTTTTTAGCATAAATTGATAACATTGAGTTATAATTATGTGGACACAACCTAATATACTCTAAACTACAAGGAGAATTTAAGGGAATATGATTTAAAGAAATTGTAGTGTCGTAAATTGTCACCTTTGGCAATTTCACACTATGTTTTGCTCCCCGCTAAGTGCAATGACCTAATTGTACACCTAATTTCCTAAATTATGCATCTCATGGCCGATTTTATCATTTTCTGAAAAAGTGCAATGGAATCTGAAGAAATTATTTAATATTTTTCCCTTGACACCTTAAATATCAAAAATAGAGCTGAGACACAGTCGCCTAGGGCAACTTAGTCCCCTATTCTATCTCCAAAATTAAATATGTTAGTGTTGGAATTTTATTATTTGAATTTCAAAAGTCTAAAGTCGGTTGTCGAGATTTAATTTTTGGGAAATTAGAATAATTGGATATAAATACTTAGTTATTGCATCATTTGAGAACTAAGGAGAAAATTGAGCAAGAATTATTGTCAAGAGCATTATCAAGAAAGACAAGAGTAGTATTTCAGATATTTATTGCAACAATTCAATAACAAAGCATCATGCCAAAGTGTATGTGAGTTTATTTCATGTTTATGTTATCATTGTGTTTGTGAGATCTAACCCTTGTAGGTCTTCAAGCAATTCAAGCAAACAACAATCAAGCCTTGAGGAGATTTGTATGACTTCAGTCCTTCAAGGAAGCCATTTTTGGGTACTGAGTGGCAATGCATTTTTTATTCATCATTCATTTAATCATTTAGCCTTATCCCTCAAAAGGATAGGTTCCCTATCATTGACAATGTCATTGTGGAAGTGGAAACACTAACACAGGGTTTGACTAAGTCAAGCCCTGAAATGGAACAACCTTTCTTCTCTCTTTGAATGTGTAGGTTTTAGATCTAAAGAAGATTGAGAGAATTTTGAAGGTTGGTTATCTATTATTGCAATCAAACCCTACACCTTGACAACAAACAAAAATTCAATTACAACAATATTCAATAGTGATTTGATAGTGTGGCAAGTGAAAAATAAAAGCTCATATCCAACATTAGAGGAATACACAATCAGATCCAGACTCCCTCTACTAGGACATAGTCGCCCAGGGCGATTAGGTCCTCAAAATTCTACTTTGAATTCATATCACAAGTGCATAGTTTCTTGCTTAGTCCATTTCTATAATTTGAATTTTCATATGACTTCTTAGATTTGTTGTTTTTGCATCAGAACATTTATTTGCATCATTAAGCTAGTTGAATAATTATATTTCATTCCCAATTTCATCTTAGATCTATTCAAGGGTAGGTTGAATCACCTTTCAGGTTGTAAGTTAGTCTTATACCTTATGCAAATCCATCAAATCCTCGCTACCCTAAATCTTAAATGAAATGTTGTGGAAAAGCCCATACCATTGAAACCTTAGAGTAAAACCCTAGGGTTTCACTTTTCCTACATTTGATTTTGGTGTTCACCCAACATGTTAACAACATAATGTTGGTGTAATTAATATTTAATTACACTTTACATAACTTTACTTAGGCATTATTTAATTTCTAGGTTATAGGTTCTTATCTTTATCTTTTGAGCTATCTTGTTTCTCAAGATAAGATTAGGTTTTTGCATCTTTGCTTTTATAAAGCAAATCATTATCTTGTAATTATTGAATTCTCAAATAATATTATGTTGCACATTCTTTTGCAACCTCTCTACTTTTTATGATTTTCTCTCTTCTGTGGAAGGTATTTTCGGTTTGCAAATCTAATCTTGGTTTCTAACATGGTATCAGAACCTTGATTTGCAGCCCCTTCTCAGATTTTTGAGAAAATCATTGCAGGGTTCGTTTGAGATTCCTCGAGGGTATCATGCCTTGAGTTCATCTATGCAGCATTTTGGATCAGATCGGGCCTCACCATTGGATTCATAGTGCTGGAAAAAGTCTGGATGGACTTTTGTTTTGCAGATTTTGGCCATCATTTGCCAGATCTGTGAGGGTTTGAAGTTCAGAGATTTTTTACAAGCTCTGGGGGTAGCCGAATTTTTGGAGCAGTTTGAGCAGAAACGGAGGTCACCATTGCATTTGTAGCGGCCAAAAACCCTAAGATCGCCCTTCGTTTCGTCGATTTATGAGCAGTTGATTTGGAAGGATTTTTTTTTCCCTGGGGGGCCGTACGACCTCTCCAGCATGCCTTTCGATGCACAAAAATCGAAAACAAATAAAAAACGTGCTCTTCTTGGTTTCTGTGCCGGTGCGCCTAGTGTAAAAACACTCCGCCACCCGGTGGCCACTAGGCGGCCATTGGCTCGCCACCGCCGCTAGTGCCCACCGCCCAACTGCCGCCGACGAGCTTAGCCCCCGTGGGCTCCTGCAGCATCAGTTGCAGTCACATGGGGGACTGGGTGCTATGCGCGTAGCCCTCGCCTGGCCGCGCAACCCCCTCTGCCAAATCATCGGTCCTATGGAGAACCAAGGGCTCCGCCCCAGCCCCAAATCCGCTAGCCCTTGGTTGCGCACAAGACCAGGGGCCTATTTATTTTAGCCCTTGAGTGCCCTGCAGCCCTTATTGGGCATTTTGGAGCAGTGTTCACGAAATTGGGTGTAGTTTTTGCGTACGATGTCTGTTTTTTGCAAACAAGATACCATTGGAAAGCTGATTCTGACGCCAATCTAGTGGTGTAGTTTTTTTTTACCTGATTTTGCTCTAGATTTACTTTTCATGCCTTTGAACTCAGATGTTGTTGTTTTCACTCTGAAAGGCATATCTTTTGACTCGGTGATCCGTTTTTCGTCATTCTTGCAGCGTTGGAAGGCTCATTCAGTCCTCTACATAGATTTTAGGTCTATTTTATTTTTCTATTTATGTATGTTTTTATGCTCTCCTTTTACAATCGTTGGGTTATTGTAATAAATGAACTATGATAAAGTTCCATTCAGGGGGGATTCTTGCATAATAAATCTGATTAGAGTGCAATTTTCACTTTGATCACCATATCCATTTTGTTTTGATGGCAACTCACATGGGTTATCTGGTCTCCTTGTTCTTTTGGCCACTTTTTTTGCTATAACTTGACACATGTTAGATTCATTGGTTCACACTTCAGTTGGGAGATTATGTTTCTTGATCCTCATTGGTTCAGATTCTTCTCAGTTTGAGGGCCATTTTTTTATGGTTTTTGTTCCAGAGTCTATTTTTGGTACTCCTTCCCATGGAAGAGTTTCAGTCACAGTTTGGCATCGGCATCGAGCTACATGATTTCCAAATTCTGTCATCATCTCATCTACTGTTGCTTCACAGATTCCAAGGTTGTTCCAGTTTGTGAGTTTTCGAGTGTTTTGTGGCATCGGGTCTACTGTCACATTATTTTGATTCCAGTTTTGGTTTCAGTTGTATACAAAAGTATCTTTCCTTGCTTGTTAGATTGTGGTTCTAGTGTTACTCCACAGTGTTCTTCTAGTGCTTCTTTGCAACAGTCATCTCATTGTAGGGGGGTTTTGTCCCATTGGGTTTTCCTTCTCTACCTCCTCATTGCATTTGTACATGAGTACCTGATTAGGCCTTGTTGCAGGGACACATCTTTGCATAATAATTTTTCTTCTCCCTAAGTTGCACTTATGGGGGGGTGTTGGTGTAATTAATATTTAATTACACTTTACATAACTTTACTTAGGCATTATTTAATTCCTAGGTTATAGGTTCTTATCTTTATCTTTTGAGCTATCTTGAGATCTTGTTGCTCAAGATAAGATTAGGTTTTTGCATCTTTGCTTTTATAAAGAAAATCATTATCTTGTAATTATTGAATTCTCGAATAATATTATGTTGCACATTGGTTTGCAAATCTGATCTTGGTTTCTAACACATAAACTTTCTAAAATCTAAAGTATTTCATCCTAGATCTAGGTTTAACATTGCATTGTTTTTCATTTTCATTTAGGCATTCATTTTTGTATCATAAAATGCATAAAATTCAAAAATTTGTATACAATATCACATTATAAGTTACAATAGGGATTGTTTTAGTCATTATAGCTGAAACATACATTCCAATTGTATTTACAAATATGCATCAAGTCATTTAAATTTGAAATCAAACTTGAATGTGTTCATTGCATGCATTTAGGGATATTGAATATAGTTCAAAAAATGAAAAAAATGCATTAATATCATCATTCTCAAATTTGGAATATTGGAATCAGTTAATTGTTGCATCTTAAATTTGGAAATTACATTTACAATTGTTATTTCTTGATTTTTTGCAAATTGTTGCACACACACTGTGAATTACATAATCATAAATTGAGAAAATTTTGGAAAAATATTCACTAGATAAAAAATATTTGTACACAAACTTGAGATTTTCAAATAGTGTAACACACACACACACAAATTTTGAATTTCAAAAGAACCTGTACAGGACATATCACCCTAGGTAACCTAGTCCTACTAAATAGCTCAAATTCACTATGCAAAACCTTGTCTCTAATCTCTACCCATATCTGGTTTCAGTTTTTGAATATTATTTTTATAATTGTTTTTTTTCTATAAACATTGCTAGCTTGATCCATATGGCATAATATCATGTTCTCATTGCAAAAATCTTGTTTTTTCATAAGTCATGTTCTATTGGTAGATCTTGTTAAGCATTTCAAAGAATTTTTGTTACAAGCATGTGAAAATGGGTTCATTTCTCCTCTTTTTTAATTTTTTATTGATCCCTCTTCCTATATCTCTCCTATGTGTGAGGTAAACTTGTTGCAAGAGAATACAATCATGGAAAATCATGGCAATCATATTTGTTCTTTTCTTAATACCTCACCTACTTGTGAAGAAGGTATCTTGGTGTTAGAAGATCCAATCATTAAGTGTCATGAGAATATTGTTTGTTTCTCTCCCTCTACCTCTCCTACTTGGGAGGATATTGTTGGACAAGAGGATGAAATCATTGATACATTTATTTCAAAAGATAGTAAGATGGATTGCATAGATGAATATGCTAAGGTGACATTATATCCCCCCTCGATAGAAAATAATCAATAAGTAGTCAACTTCGTTGAGGTTATGAACATACAATTGGATATTAGATATCTTTTGATTATTGAAACTCCTAAAAGTACTCTAATTATTGGACCTCCTAATTTACCTCTTATCATAGAACCTCCTAAACCTCATGGCCATATCCTAAAATTTACAAAACAATTTCGTAGTAATCATGTGTCACAACAACCAAGTTATCATGCAGTTGCTCATGCATATAACACTAGAAACAATAAGAAACAAAAAATACCAACCAACATCCATTCCATTGCCACAACCATACCTTCCACCCACACCTAATATCCATCAACGTAGTGATAAAGAATATGATCTTGTTGAGAAACTTTGTAATACCCCAACCAAGATTTCTTTGTGGGGTATGATTCAAACATCACCTCTTTATCATGAAATGATTCAAGATGATTTACATAAAGTTGTTGTCCCTCCTAGTGTGCAACCAAATGGTGTAGCATCTTTGCTTAAATATATGAATGAACCTAATTTGGACATTGTCTTTCATCAAAATGAATTACCCCCTTTAGAAACACAAAAATAAAATGATGCCTTGATGATAATGGTTGTTATTAACAAGATAGGGATTAGGCATACTCTTATTGACAATGGTTCAAGGCTTAATTTTTTTCATGTTCACCTTTTAGATAAGATTAGAGTAGACAAGAATTTTATTCAACTAGATGCTTTGTCTATCAAAGGTTTTGATAATGTGGGAAGACAACTGCTTGGTGTGATTACATTACCTATTAAATTTGGTCCTATTATGTTACACACTCCTATCCATGTCATGCCTCGTGATATTTCATATAATATTCTCTTGGGTAGACCATGGATTCATGAGATGAAAGGATTTCCTTCAATGCTTCATCATTTAATGAAATACACATACAAAAATGAAGTTTACATGATAAAAGTTGATCCTAAATCTGAAAATTGTTTACGAACTGAAATAAGAATAGAGAGTCCTTTTAGAACATTGATACCAACTTCAAAAGTGGAACCTTTACAAATTGAAGATAAAGATGAGTGTATTTCATTGGTGACAAATTTGTTGGCTGATGATTGGGTATCATTAGATTTCACACCTACATTCATGGGGGAATACAAGATTGCACAACCAAAAAAGAAAGAGAGAAAGAAGCTGGAATGGCATCAACACAATGTATCACTGAATCATCAAAAGCATTTGATTCCATAACTTCTAGCAAAGAGGAAAACACAAATTACACATCCACTTATGATGAAATTGATTATGAGAAACCTCCTTCTTCAAAAGAAACGAAAGCCATTTGTGGAAGAGGTTATCAAATTTTAAAATAATTTGGCTATAATGGAAAAGTATGTGGTGTAAAAGAATAGGGTATTTGTGTCCTCATAGAGCTCAACACACAAGAAGCAACAAGAGTTCTTGGTTATTATCCTTCAAAAAAAATGAAAAAATATCTTCACTAGTCTATGGTGTTGAAGAAATCTTACTGATATAAGTGGAATCCCCGTCTTTGTGCATTTCATTAAATATTATCATCAATGATAGGAAGTATCAAGTTGCATGTCTAAGTTAGCAAGAGATTCTTGATGAGCGAAAACTCAACACCTACAATTGTTGGGATATGGTGTTGTACACCATTTCATAATATGATTTATATTATATTTTTATAATTAAATAATTATTTAGTTGTGATACACCTTGGTGGTGTTGTTAATCACAATAGGTAATTATTGACCCACTTGATGTTGTATTGTAACATTGTATTATTATTTAATGTGTGGAATACATGTGATAATAATTTAATATTGGGGAAATATTAAATAATGTGATGTCTTAGTACCCAATATTAAATAAGGGGTTAGTGGTTTTGTATTCACATGGTTTTGTGGTACATGGTTTCACCTTACCACTAGTTGTATTTTGTGTGAGCTAGTGTCTATAAAAGAAAACACATGTGTAGTGGTTTAGGTTGGATGAGTGGTTTGGCTATCTTTATTGAGTCTTCTTGAGAGTGCATTTGTGAAGCATGGAATGGGATGTGTGGATTCATGCTTGGACACATGAGAATGCATTGGAGGGCTTGATGCTTTAGAAGTGTTCATTGTAACTCTTGTATTTGCTTCATGGCTGATTAATATGATAGAGTATGGATGCTTTTGGAGGCTGGGTTTTTCCCTCTTGAGGGTTTTCCCAAGATATATATTGTGTCATCTTTGATGGGTATGTTGTCTATTCTCTTGCATGTGGATTCTGATCACTTATTTTCATTGTTATCTCTTTTGGGTTATGTGGAAATTATCATACAATGGCTGCAAGTTTCCTTACAAGAGGTATCAAATCTTTCATGGTTGGAGATATTATTTTTTATGTTATAACCCTAGGTTGAGAAAATGTTGGTTAATTTTGAATCTATGAAATGCATGAGAGAATGAAAGACATGGAAAGATATGAGGGTTTTGTAGGTTGTTTATTACAGATCTAAGGGTTTTTGGTTTGTTGTTATGATGGGTCTTTTGCAGATTTGGGGTGTGGAAAAATTAGGGCAAAAAAGGGTTTCTTGGTTGTGCATTCAAATGGGGGTTTTGTGGGGGAAATTTTACAAATGACCTCCTGGGACAAAATGGACATCATGGTTGGATTCAGGTTGGCTGAGAGACGAATTTCGATATATAATTTGCCCTATTTTGGTTACTGGAAAAAATGCAATTTTTTTTTGTAAAATTCACTTTTGCTATTATAAGGTCGACATTATTATATGTAGAAAATTAAAAATATCAGAAAAATAAATTGTCCCATTAGTAAAATTTCATCCTGCAAAAATATGTGTTTAAAAAAACTAAAATAAAAATTGGGGGGCCGATCGAAAAAGTTTTAAATTGAAAAGTTAAGAAAATAAAAATAAATTACTTCTGAGGGGGGTCAGATTGCCCCCACCAACTGACCATCGTATAGGGGCTGATAGTCCCCTGTCAGCAGGTACCGACCGACAGCTTAGCCACTAGTGGGTCCCTATTTGGCAGGGTACTGCCAACACCTTCTAGGCGGGCTCCACATCATATATACTGTCAGTGAAAACCATTTAAATGCAAATTTTTATTATTTTAAAATTTTCACCATTTGAAATTAAATCTGCTGGTAATATTTTTAATGGAGCCCGATGAAATTTTTGATATCCAGAAATTTAATCTAATTCGAATGGAATTTTGGGTCCAGAGCCAACAGTGGGTGGCGTTGCAGGGTGGCTTTGCCACCACCGGCGGGCTACCACCCCACCACCAGAGAGCCACCAGGGGTGGTGATGTTTTGACTCACATACTAAAATTGTGCTTTTGCTTTTGGGGAGCATAACTTTCACTTAGGTGGTCATTTTTTGTTCTTCTTAGACTCATTGGAAAGGCAACTCAGAGCTCTATATTGTGGTGCTAGAGCTTTTTCTATATTTTTAATTTTTGATAGTGTTTTTCTTGGTGGAAGTCATGTGTTCTATTTGAGCTTCGAGAGGTGATATCGAGTGCATGTAGAGTCAGATTTTGGACTTCAAATAGTCAAAAGAAAGCTTGTTTAGGATATGTGCAGGATCATGATTGGCCAAAAAGTGGCAATATGATGGGTATGTGTAAGGTATGTAGTTGACAACTTTGTTTTTACCCAAAATTTATGAAACAAAAGGGTTTTTAAAGGAGATTCTCAACTTTCCACCAATATAAATTATGCTTTACTTTGAATTTAATAAAAAATTATTATTCATTTTCTATTTGAATTATGACCAAAGTCCCGATTGATAGGTTGAAAACATCTATAGCTTTCAAATGGTATCATATTTTTTAAATCCAAAACATGTGTCACATTCTATGCTTTGCATACTATAGGATTAAAAAAAATAAAATTGAATTTCATGAAGTTTTGACCAAGTTAAGGTGGTTAGACATAAGAGTTTTATATTTTTAAAAGTTGTAAAAAAATCATAATTAATTATTTACTTGAAAAAAAAATTACAAAAAAAAATGCATAACATCGAAATGAGTCCTCTACTTATATCTAAAATCTTATAAAAAAATATTATCATTTTATTGTGGTTAGGGTGGTTAGACAGGACACCCTACTTATTTTTTCCTTGAAATTTAAGTACTACTACATTAAAATTTCAAATTTTCACCAAATAGATTTAAAAAACCTAGTAGTTTAGAAACTACACTCAATTTGCTATAGATTCTATTCTTACATATTTTTGAAATAATATAGATAACCTATTCAATTTTTTACGTCAAGTTTCCTAACTCTTATTCTTCAAATTTTTTTTTCCACTTAAAGGCCTATTTTTTCCATGATGATCCTGCACATACCCTTCAGAGAACTACACAGTGGATCAGGTTTGGAGTTTTTTTGACATGATTTATTTGCTGATATTCTATCTTGAGTTGTTTATAGGTTGTTTTGACTATGGTGATACTATGAGCTTATGGATTGTCGGATCTAGGAGATTTGATGTTGGATTCATTGTATGCTCAGTTGTACATCTCATATTAGTCTCTTTTTTGACATAGTTATCACTTTGGTTGGATTTGTATGCTTTATTGTTGTATCTACAAGTTGTGTAGCATTGTAGGTGATCTATACTTACTTGTTGCACCTATGACTCAGACATGGGTTGTTTATGCCCATAGATAGTTCAGTGTTGATGCATTTTCAGTTTTGGTGGCTTGGTTTAGTCACTTGGTTTGTTGGTTTTGATGTCATGCTAAGGAGGTGAGATGGTATTACCAAGTACAGTCATGATGTGAGACCTATACAGTTGACTATGTTATGCAGATATGTGGAGATGGTTGGGTTGAGTTGTTCATGCATTTGGTGGTGATCACAATGTCATGGATGTTTCTTATGATTTAGAGACTTTGGCATGTCATGATGGTTTATGCAAGTGCATTATTGGTGGTGTTACATTGGTTCTTGATTCATATTGTGGTGGTGTATCTTCTTGGTATGAGGATCATGGTTTACTTTTCTTTCTTATTGAGGAGCTCATGTTGCATTTGAGTTCTTTGATTGTGTGAGGGAACTCTTGGTTGATCTTCATTAAGAGATTATTATCACAATGTCATGATAGCTAGTTACATTTATTGGTTATACACTTTAAGTGGGAGCTTTTGATAGTGATGGATTGGCGATGATGGATAAATTTATGATGGTTTGGAAGTTGTGTGTTTCTTCTTGGCTTGGAGATCTTGGTTTCACTTGTATGTTACTGACATTGCAGTTGATTGCACATGCAAACCTAGATGATCTTCATGGAGAGGATGGTTGTCATGATGCTATGTGTAGCTCGTACCATGGTTCAGTGGGAGTTGTTGGCAGTGACGTGGATGCATAATTAGTATGGTTATCTTTATGTGATTGAGGATATTTTTTCTTGGTTTAGAGTGTTTGATATTATGTCATGGTTTACTCTTGATACCGATTTAGAGCTTGACATGGTACTTGTTCTCTTGAGTCTAGGATGCTTATATATATGTTAAGGTGCATGTGATCTCCTAGGAGGAGATGGTTAGATCATGGATGTCATGTTTATGTTTGTGATTCATGATTAGATCTTTGACATTGATCATGGTAGTGGTTCTCTTTGTATTGGGTACATTGATCATTTTCTTGATTACTTCATGATGGTGCTATGTTGCATTTGGAGTTTGGCATGGATTGATTTGTTACAAGTACTCATGGATACTTAGATACTTATGTGATGGTTGTAGTTCTCTTGTGATTAGAGATATTTTCTTGAGACAATTACTCTTTGGAGGTTTCAACAGGAAGATCGGGGGGCTTTCACTTGGATATGGATGTAAGTTCATGATGGACCAATAGAGGAGATTGTTCTTGGAGTGAGTCATGATGATTTGGTTATCCTGGAGGAGCATTCTCATTCCCCACTCTTGGTCTACTTGATAGTTTATGATTTGAGAGGTATTTTCCAATTATATCTTTCAGATGTGTTATGTTTCGTGCTTTGATTTCTCATGGGATTGAGTTGATTCATGGTGATTTATTTTGGATACTCATTTGAGGATGGTTTAACATGAGTTTATATGCTTTATCTTTCATAGATGTGGATCTTGAGCTATGGTTATTTATTTTTGGAGGATTCACTTTGAGAGATGTTATTGCATGGTTATCTCCTTGTGCATTTGAGTTTATGATATCATTCTTTGATGAGGATTGTTAGGAGATGGTTTATGGGCTGATTTCTAGTTCTGGGAATGGCTACTTTGAGTTTGATCTTCTTGATTAGAGAGGGTTACATCCATGTTGGCATTGTTACATTGATTCATATGTTGTATGTAATACCCTCCATGTCGGGTTGTTCTAACTTTTGTGTGAGTATCTCTGTGTGCTTCATTGATTACTGTGTTATTTGATTGTGTGGAAAATATAATATGTTAGTAGTCATGTCTAAATAATTAATTAGATCATAAGTGAAATTGCAAGGTTATTTGAAATATAATTAGAAATTAAAATCATAATCAATTAATTTTAATCAAACGATTTAGAACAAATGATCAATCAAACTAATTTGTTAAAAGTAAAAGTGATAATTATTAGATAAAATGATTTAAAATTGTTATGAACAAATAATCTTGAAAAGATAATTATTATAATAAGAAATTTAATGGATACTTATTTAGAATCTTGTAAATGGTTTATTTTTAATTATTCTAATGTGGAAGTAATTAATTAATAATGTATTGTGGAGATAATGAATATATGTTCAAATGAAAGTTCAATTTTGAGGATTTAAATTTATTTAATTTTAATCATATGCATGAAAAGGCAACAAAAGAATTAAGGATTAAATATTATTTTGATTTATTTCTTGAAATGTGACTTTTGGTATTCTCTAGAAGAGGAAACAGAAGAGGCTTCTTGTGTGAGATTTTATTTATCTTTGGTTTGGGGAAGGGGTGGCATTCTTTTTCCAACAGATTTTGGAGAATTTGGCAATCATCTTTCTGTTATAGTATTACATTCTTTTATTCTTCTGGGAATTCATTTGAGGATTAAGATTTATGTTTGAGGGAGGATCCTACACGGAAAAGGCTTGCACAAAGAAGATTGGAACCCCACGAGCAGCCAAGCGTAGATTTAGGCTTGAATGGAATTGTGAAAGGAGAAATATGAAGGTGTGAATATCTTAAGCTTTATGCTATGTTCTGGTTAAATTCAGTTGTCATCTTTCCTGCCTGAACCTTATCCTTCTTTTCAGTTTTCTCTCTCTCCCGTACTTGAAGTTTATAGGAACTTTAAAGATTTAAATAATTTCTCTGATAAGAAGTTAAAGATTTAAAAAAATCTGCTCGTTTCTTCTGATAATCTATCGCAGTTGCAACACTTGATCAATAAAATAAATAATAATGCAAGTAGATGGCGATAATTCCAAATTCCTGTATTCACTTTCTAATATAATTGGCAGCCTTTCCTTGTTACGACATTTAGAATTGAAACATTGTAGAGAATTTAACAGTCTCTCTCAAATCTTTGATCACCTTTCATAGCTGCAACTTTTTGACTTGCAAAGGTGTAGTAAATTTAATAACCTCTTGATTTCATTGTTAACCTGTCACAGCAACTCACCTGAGCATGGTAGGGTGTATAGATTTAAATTAACTCTCTGATTTTTATTATCAAATCCCAAATGTTATCCGCAAGACTGTGGCTTCTCACGTTTTTGCAACCGTAGCCATCTCAACTTGGAGGAAACTTGGTTCGTGTGTCTTCTCTGATGCCGTCAATGAGTAGATTGTTCAAGTGAAGAAATTGAGCTCCAATGAGCAGATTATTTAATTCTCTTGGTCTGCACAATGTTTCACGCCTTTGCCAATTACCTCCGTTGAGTCGAAGCTGAGAGAAATTGATGTTATTGGATACAGTGTTTAGTGGGCTCCTTCGCATAGTCTAGTAATCTAAATTTATTTTAATCTCCCTGATACTATTGGCAACCTATCACCACTGCAGCATTTATATTTAGGAGAGTGTTCAAATAACCTCCCTAAAACCATTGGCGACCCATCTCAGCTGTAGTGTCTAAATTCTTTTTCTGATATTCTGGCAACCTGTCACTGCTTCAGCATTTAGAGTTGAGACATTATTCAGAATTAAATAATCTCCCTGAAATCATTGGCAGCCCGTCATAGCTGCAAATTTTAGATTTGCCAAAATTGTAGAAAATTAAATAAGCTCTCTGATTTCTTTTTTAGCCTGTCTCATCCACGCGCTTTTGAAAACATAATAGGAAGTTTTAATCTCTCTAATTCCTTTGTCAATCTATCGCAGCAGATGCATTTGATTTTTTTAAGTTGTATTTTTCACAGGCTTGGGTATTTATGTAATGTTAGTTTTTAAGTCATTTAATTTGAAGGAGAGTTAGTTATTAAGTGAATAAATTGGTCTTAGTTGAAAGAAAAAGTTGTATATATTTAATTATTAGATAATATTATTTTTGAGGAAAATTTACTTATCTATCTTTCGTTAATAAAAGGTTCTAATCTTAATAAATCAATATAAATGTGGGGCTAAAACTAGGTAATAAGGAAATAAAGTTATATGTCCTTTTAGATGTAGGAATGTGGATATAGGTAGATCAATGAGTCTCTCTTCTTTTTATTATATGAAGTTTTATCTTAGGTACACTTATCTTTATGTTATGGTGTATTTTAGTTAGGAATGATACCTCTATTAGGATGGAATAAATGAGTTTAATTTTAATGATATAAATGGGGGGGATCAAGGTTGTGGTCGTATAAGGGTAGAAGTGTTAATTGATCTTTATGTAGATATTTGTGATAATTGTGGGGTAGGGTGAGTGTGCTAGGTAATAACGTTATAGGTGATATTTTATCAAGTTAAGTTAGTGCTATTAGTTTAAAGTATGTTCCATATAATAACATCGTCGTATCCTAATCTTGTGGCATGGAATTTTATTTCTATTAAGTCAATATTTTGAATAATTGTGTTGTAGAGAACATGAAATGGATCTATTTCCCTTAGTCCTTAGTAAAACATATATGGTGACTTATAATTGTTGGATTATGGAGGAAGTATGTATTGGAACTTCTTTTGTTGTATGAACTATATCTTGTTATGCAAATGGATAAATTGTATTTGAAGTTGATGTTCTTTAGTGAATTAGCATTGAATGTATATGTATGTTTAAGGGTTAATTTGATGTTTCCAATTGGATGTGTCCTCCTCTATGTTTTCTTGGTTTTCAAAAATGATTTTTATTCCATTTGGTTTGTGTCGATTTATTAGTGATTTGATGGACCCTTTCATTGTGAGTTTTCTTGAGTTTGCGTGAGTTGGGAATCCTCTTTAATTTAAATTGTATTGTTATTGGTTTATCCTTGCATGGTGAATTCTTGGTTTGTTTGGAGTTGTGGGGGTCTTATTAATTGATTTCGTGATAGAATTGATTGGATACTTATGCGATGCTTGGTTGTGATAAGTTTATGCTTCTTATGGAATGCGGTCTTCCCACTTTTATTATTTTGGTGAAACATTAAATTATATTGTTGTCATGTTTGTTGATTTTATCAAAGGTCATTTGTTTACCAACTATATAGGTATCTTGCAAGGAGAAAATTGAGGTCTCCCGTGGAATACCTAATTGGTGGCTTTTGGTTTTATTAAGTGATTTTGTTGAATTCAAGGTTGATTTTCTTGTGCATTTTCCTATTTGAGGTGACACCATTGTTGATTTATGGATGGGTCTTGATGAATCTTCCCTTTGTATGGCTTTTCTGAGCTACTCTCATATTTGAGGAAATTTTATCCTTGTGTTGGAGAAATACTCATGTTGCTTCATTTTACCCTTGTTTGTGGGTTTTCATTCTTTTGGCTTCCAGAGGCTTGAGATGATTGATAATTGATGTTCCCTCTCTTTATGTGCCTTGATTTGGCGAGTGTTTTGGTTTCATGATTTTAAAAGGGTTGTACGAGATTTGTTGAGACTTGGATATTGTATTTATAGCGAGATGGGTAATGCCTCGCATGCTTCTCAGTTGAGATCTTATATTCTTATTTTGATGGTACAACCCTTGGTTTCTTGGTTTTGGTTTGTTATTGTTGGGTCTCTAGGGAGAGTGGCTCCTCATGGGGGCCGGCGCCCCGTGTAAGGGGAAGAGCACAGGAGAACCCACGAGTGAGTTGGTAATCAAGTGAAAACCTAATAATTAACTTAGGAGGGTTGGGTAGTAATATCATTACAAGATTGAAAAGGATGCCTCATCTTCATTAGTGCTTCTGCACTAATGGAAGGCTGAGAAGGCCGGGTTGGCAAGGTCGTAACCTCGTCCTCATGAGAGGTTATCGGCTCCGCATGAGCTACCCTATGGTGCCGGTGCCTCAAGTAGGAGGAAGGGCCAGGAGATCCATAGATGGGGGCCAACTCCTCAGTTTGGAGGAAGGGCCAGGAGAACCCATGTGGGTTATGCGATGACACTCTCCCCTAGTTGCCATGTGTTTTACTTTATTGTGTTCCTCTGGAAGTAGGTTATGGGAGTTGATTTAGATTGTTGTTTGAATTGATTTAAATTGATTTTGATTATTGTTTAAATCTGTCTTTAGTATGTTTTGCGGTCTTGTATGATCTCATTTATATTTGATTTACAATCTTGTATCTTATGATAATGTGATATGATGTTATTATATTGTTTAATTGTAATTTGAATTGTATTATGTTATTAATTCAGTTTGATTTGGAAGTATTTCATGATCATCCTTTGATTACTTATTTATTGGTCATTGCTTTAATTTATGTGATGGGATTTATGATTGTAAGTTAGTATGTTGACTCTTGTAATCCTGAGTTTTATGATACTTTTGTATGTTGTTGAGTTTTGTGGTTCCTTGTTGGATGTTCTTGGTTGTGGTCTCTTTCTTGTTAGCTCCTAGCACGGGGGTGGGTCTTTGAACTCACATGGTCGGGTGGAGCGTGCTAAGCACCCCATTGGGTCCCCAGTCGAGGATCGAGAGGTGTGGATTGGTGCTATTGCGGCAACTCCAGAGTTGTATTTATCTTGGATCCAGTTTTGATGCTTTGTATTCATCTGTTTAATTGTATCATGTTATCTTGTGTATGGTTTCCATTTATGTTTGGAAACACTTTTGTATCATTCTATCTCTAGAACATTGTACTATAATGTAATGTTAACTCGGTGTGGATATTGGCCGTGGCAATTGTTATTCAATGTGTTAAGTTAAATATGCATATGTTGTATTTATGTACTCAGATGGTTTCTTTTCAATGATTAGCATGTATGTGTTATATTTGTTAATGTTTATTTTGTATCTTTGGATTTTATTCCTTATTGTCGTCGTGTGGATCTCAGTCTCGTAATGACTCCTTGTGTACCCCAAGGGAGGTATGTGCTAATGAATCTTCTTAAATGAAATTCATGTTATGATTTAATGTGTATTACATGTATGTTATGTTTACTTAAAAAAAAAAAATTGTGCTATGTTTATTGTTTAATTGTCCTTTGGGGTTCAAGACGTTACATTGTACTTGATCTATGAGATTGGGTGTTATGGATGTTGTTGAGGCTTATCATTTGGGGTTGTTAAGAGATTATACTTGACACAATAGTACACTTTTGAGCTATTGGTAGGAAAACACTATGGTTTATAGGTTTCTCTCTTCATGGTTTCTCCTGGATGTTCATGTACATGTTCTTTTAGGAGGATAGTGACAGCATGTTGTGAGATATTATGCAACTCTTTCAGTTGTATGTGTGGATCATTGTTATTGTTATTGGTAATTCATGTTTTGATTTATTTGTCACACCTTGATGTATAGTGTTGGTTGGTAGACTCAATATGCTTTGACATTACCTATGTAGTGTGAGTTCCTCGATATGTATGTACTTCATTGACAAGTTTGATACATGGAGCATGTTTTTCAGTTTATAGGTTGCATATGTTCTTGGCATGAGTTTACTAATGTAGTGATACCTTGGAGGTATGGATGGTTGGATGTATTAGCATGTGTTGTGGATGCTATTTCTAATCATGTGGGTTTTTTAGTTGACAACAACTTGGTTAGAGCCTTTGTTATCACTTGGATTTGATGCTTGTTCTCGTGGATTGGTGCATCTTCACCTTGGCATGTTCCTTTTCTTCCATAAGTGGTATGTTGGAGGATGAGAGGAGTTTTTGTTTGAGATGGTGGTCACTTTTTTCTTATTGCAGGTATCTTGATGGAGCACAAGAGCATGTTACATATTCATGTGGTTTCATGTATGGCTATGACGATGTATTTCATCTGTTGATCCCTTATGCAATGTATACAAGTGGGAGAATTTTGGGATATGGTGTTGTACACCATTGCATAAAATGATTTATTATATTTTGTAATTAAATAATTATTTAGTTGTGATACACCTCGGTGGTGTTGTTAATCACACTAGGTAATTATTTAGAGACCCACTTGATGTTGTATTGTAACATTGTATTATTATTTAATGTGTGGGAGACATGTGATAATAATTTATTATTGGGGAAATATTAAATAAGGGGTTAGTGGTTTTGTATTCACATGGTTTCACCTTACCACTAGTTGTATTTTATGTGAGCTTTTATCTATAAAAGAAAAAAAATGTGTAGTGGTTTAGGTTGGATGAGTGGTTTGGATGTCATTATTGAGTCTTCTTGAGAGTGCATTTGTGAAGCATGGAATGGGATGTGTGGATTTGTGCTTGGACACATGGGAATGCATTGGAGGGATTGATGCTTCAGAAATATTCATTGTAACTCTTGTATTTGCTTCATGGCTGATTAATATGATAGAGTATGGATGCTTTTGAAGGCTGGATTTTTCCCTCTTGAGGGTTTTCTTAGGGTATATCTTGTGTCATCTTTGATGGGTATGTTGTCTATTCTCTTGCATGTGGATTCTGATCACTTATTTGCATTGTTATCTCTTTTGGGTTAGTGGAAATTTTCATACAATGGCTGCAATTTTCCTTACAATAATCACCTCCAAGCATACCATAATAGGATAAGAAGAAGTTACAAAAAGAATATCAAGCCTCATCAATTTTGACTTGGCAATCTTGTACTTAAGGAAAACCAAAAGAACTAACACGACTGAGAAAAGAAGGGAAATTTTGAACCAAATTGGCTAGGTCCTTATGTTATTATTGAAAAATATAGTTTAGGAACATATTAGTTGGCTACTCTATAAGGGGAACCTTTAGATGAACACATCAATATCATCCACCTCAAAAGGTTCTATTCCTAAATTAGCTGAGTTATCCCACCTTTCAAAAATTAGAAAAATACAAAAAATCTCAAATATTAAAAAATCAAATAAAAAATAGTAAAGAGAAATAAGTCATACTTTGGTGAAAACCACCTTTGGTGGTGCCTTGGACAAGTGTGTGTTTTTAATACCTAGCAATAAGCATCATACATATGTGGCAGTTACATTATCCTACTCATCCTCATCTAACTTTGATAACCATTCCATCCACCTATCTCCATCCCACCTTTTAGTATCTACCACCTATCCACATATCCCTTCGTATATGTTGTTGAGCATTTGATGAGTTGAATTAACTATCCCACTTCTTGAGCTTCATTTTTTAGTTTTAGGATGTATCTTGTGAATCCTAATGCAATACCAATACTTGAAGATTTTTCACAAGCATACTTTTGCTTGTTGTCATCAATTGTATATATTGTCCATATTGTGGTTGTCATGTGTCTTGTACATAAGTTCACTCTTGTGTCTCCATATATGTTTTTCATTGTACATACTTGTCACTAGGTATCATCCTCATGTTGATAATTTCCCATATCAAGCTAGAACTTAAAAAACATCCAATAGCCCCTATCGGTTTCTAATATTTTGACCGCCTCTTGTCATTAGAATCCTAGGTCCTACCCCATCCATCTTTGGTCTTCACAAGATATATAATTCCTTAAATCAGACCACATCAACCCATATATCATCCTTATGGTAAAGGGTACTTGAGATATTTTGTTATTTCTTTGGTGTTTTGAATTTTTTAATATTTACATTGAGATTTGTACTTTACTTATTTGAGGTCACCATGATTCATCATAGCATGGTGTTCTTTGCCTAGTGAAATAGGAGCACGGTCATGGTTTCTTTGTTTTTTGTGTTTTTTGGCTTTCGTCATGTGGTATCCACCAAGATCCTCCAAGGTCCTCTAAGATCTTGTGTTACATTGGGGTATCTTTTGTTCTTATGGTTTTCCAATATCGTATCCATGAAATTAGGTTGGTGACCTTGTGAGATGTTGGAAAACCCTTTTAATTTGTTGTGTCAGTCCTATGCATGTGATACATTATCACCTTTTTTCTTCATACCTTGTGCATTGTATCTCATGCTATATCAAATTAAGTTCTCACTACATGTAAGTCCTTTATATGGTTCTAAATTTCTCAACACATCCCATACCACCTTCCATCCTCTCTATATACCCCATCTCATTAAAATCCCTATCATTATTCCCTTCCTAATCTTGATTTTGAAATGAGAAAATGTATCACTTCATCACTTCCTCTACAAGGGTCTATTTTTTTGTCAATTGATGTACTACCTTTTTCCCATTCATCACCCACTATCTAAAAATATTTCATCATTTTTTATAATTATTTTCATTACATTAGGTTGTTTAGGAGTTTCTATTCTAAGAATCTTTCATCATTTTCATAATCATTTTCATTTCATTAGGTTTTTTACGATTTTTTATTCTAAGCATCTTTCATCATTTTCATAATCATTTTCATTACATTAAGTTGTTTAGGAGTTATTATTATAAGTATCTTTCATCATTTTCACAATCATTTAGTTTCCTTAAGTTTTCTAGGAGTTGTTATTCTAAGCATCTTTCATCATTTTCATAATTATTTAGTTGCATTAGGTTGTTTAGGAGGTTTTATTCTAAGCATCTTTTATCATTTTCATAATCATTTAGTTGCGTTAGGTTGTTTAGGATTTGTTATTCTAAGCATCTTTCATCATTTTAATAAATATTTAGTTGCATTAAGTTGTATAGGATTTGTTATTATAGGCATCTTTAATCATTTTCATCTCTCCTAGTGGTACTTGTCTTGATCTCCTTATAGATGTGCCTGCTCCAACCCCCAAGCATCCCACACTAACCTTAGGCTATCCCACTTCACTTTTATTGTCAGGAGATCCCCCTGTACTATGCTTAGATATCCCTACAAGCCATCCCTCTCCTCCTATAGGTTGTCATGCTCTGCCATGACTATCACCAAGTCCTCATGTACCTATTGCAGCTACCCCTATAGCTCTATCACACATCTCTCAACTGTCAAAAGTCATGCCTCCAAGTCCTCTCCACTCCTCGATGGAATCATGTATTTGAGGGGTCACATACTAGGAAATATATATTCCTCAATATTTGTATCCATCCTGTCACCTCCCCTCACTACTTGTCATAATGACCTCCTCCTCCAGAATCTCCTTTGAAATGATATCATTTCCTTCCCTCCTCTACCTCTTGATAATTCATTGATGGCCACTTAAATCCTACTTAATACTAGTCCCAATATCATTAGCATAAGCCTCTACCATGCCCACCACACTACATATCTCTTTATCATCCCAAGGTCATCTACCCCACCCTGCATGTGCCATATAATCCTCTACCCTCCTACAAGAATGTGTTGCTATTTGTGGGGCTATTTATGGCCCCCACTCCCCTATCTTCCATGATATCCATATAAATTTGTGGGGTTCCTCTAGTATGTATTGTTTCACACCAAATTGGAGTGGCACCTTGTTAGGTCGATACCTCTCTACTAGGTAGGGGTATCATTCTGTTGGAAACAAGAAACACAGAGAGGGGGGGTGAATCAGTGTTCAACAAAAAATTACTTTATTATTCTGATTACTAACCCACTTAAAATATTCAACTAGGAGAAATATGCAGAAATATAAAGAAAATAACAAAAAAACCATAACAGAAGGATTTTTTAAGTGGAAACTCTGTTAGGGGAAAAAGCATGGTGGATGGCCAATCCACATTATAATCTGAGAATACTCAAAAGGAACTTTACAATATCAGAATGAACTTGCATTTAGGAGCACTGCCTAGAGATCACTACTCAAAATAGGAAGGCACACTACCTTACAAAGATTTGGATTAGATCCAAGAGAATGAATTGAAGGAATAGCATCTACAAATGCTTGATTATAGTTCTGGTTAAGCTCGATTGTCAATATTTTTTCCTTCTAACTGATACTAAACTTTTTCTTTGAATCGCTCCACAAAATGTTTATGCACAAGTGAAACTATGCATAAAATCGTCCTAACACTCTTCTGGTATTTGCAATACACATCGACCCATGAAACAAACACACCAAAATGATATAAAAGATCATACATATATATCCGCGATTAGCAATTTAATCGCAACATGTCAGCTCCAAATAAGACTTGAAAATATTAGCAACTTGTTGGCTCAAATCGTAAGAGTTATCCAATGCACATCCACAATAGTCATCCATAACTTAGCTTGGACCCAAAACATAATGACCAAACTCAAAAATATTCAAATAAACATTCCTAGAATATCCACAACATATTTTATCGACTAAGTCGGCCCCAAAATACTGATAAACAAAAAAGTATCAACTAGATCTCCAAACTCACACAAGACTTAATACGAGGCACTAAGATTTCCTTACAACACATTAGATGTACTGATAGACCTCCCATGAGATCCAAAACCCAAAATAACAACTAGAAATCTACAGGTGAATCGATGATCACCAAGCTGTTGGATGTTCTGTTCTTCGTAACTGTCCTCAATCTGAATGCCGGTATAAGCAAATGATATGCAGATTTGTCATTGACTAGGGTTTCCATCAATGACAATACCAAAAATAATTTGCAGTGTCTCTTTCCAACACGTTCTATAATTTAGCACATACTAAACATGAAGTACGATACCTTTTGATCATCTTCTCACCCCTCATGCTTCCCGCATGGCCTCTAAACCATATATCTATCATCCAACTTACCTAGTAGTCTCCTCTAGTACAACATCCTTTGTACCTCCTTGCACCACAACCCTACTCACTAGCTAAAGACCATAGGATCCTTTTCTCCTTAGTACCCCCTCTATCATATTATTCAAGCCACCGCATTGTGCTCTCATGTCCACATGTGTAGTAGGGTGATATGGGTGAGGATCTTCCCACCTTGGTAGAAAACTAGGTGCATGTAATTGTATAACTGCACTAGCACATACGATCACCATGTGTTTCATCACTGATGATTGATCATCTTCGCTACAACCTCCGCTAGTGTCATACTAAATTACCTTCCATTCCTATCCAACATTAGCACCACGTTGATTAATCCCCATAGATATAGTTCCACTCTTGGAACTAGCTCGATACACCTATCGATATCTAGTGCCCTTCCCCATGTGGGGACATCCATTTTCTAGAATATCCTCTTTAAGAGTGTGGGCACTTCCATACTCAATCCCAGTATCCTTAATCCTTGGATTGATAGTTAAAGGATTCTTCATTCATCCTCCAACATGACTATTATCTCCCTTATTAGGAGATGGAAGGTGCTATTATTTGACCTCCATCGCTCCACTAGGATAGTCAATAAGGATTGATGGTCCTAGATGACTAGAATTTTTGCCATGTTCCTGAACCCACACATATCTGGGTAGGTGCAATCATCCTCATTGAACTGCACCACTAACTACAACACCATCGACCTCCTCTCTTGAGTCTTCAAACTTATAAATTTTTGCATTCATTGCACACATGATGTCAGTATTTTATGTTCACTCTATTTCTGTTTTATCTCATTTATTTTTGTTTCTTCTCTCTTCTAGGCATATCCACCCCTTCATAGGGCACAACCGTCCATCATCCTATGGATTCTCCCCTTTAGAATGGAACCACCCATCCTCTTGTGGATTTTCCCCTTTGGGACGAAAATTTCCATCCTCCTACAGATCCACCCCTTTGGGATGGAATCACCCTTCCTCCTATAGATTTTCCCTTTTATGACATAACCACCTATCCTCTTGTGGATAATCCCATCCTCCTCCTTTTAGTGTATCCACCTGAACTATGACACATCAACACATTCTTCCTCTCCCACTTGTCGATGGGTAGATCCATCCCATCAGGTTGGGTGGGTCTACCCTTGGCACAATTTTCCTAGCTATCATAAATGCACATAAAAATTATAAGGGAAAGTTTGGAAAGACATACCTAAACACCTCATCCTTATTATCGTATTGATGCCCTCACTCGGTCTCAATTTCTTGGTGCTCTTGTGCATGCCATTTTATCTTGGGTTCTCTTCTCACTTCTTCACTCAATCTCTTTGTATACACCTAAAAATGGTCTGGAGAATATAATTAATTAAATATGATTTATTTGATTAATTAATTCTAAATTCATCTACTTAGTAAATAAATAGAAATATTTATTTATATTAAGTTCATTATTAATTCTTCTATTTTATCATATTATTTTCCTCTTAAATAAATAAACAAAATTAAATACTTTGTTTTATTTAATTATTATCATTGTTATTTCTTCTATACTTTATCCATTGATTCTATCTTAAATTAAAATACACAACTTTAATAATTTGTGTAATTTAATTACCTTATCATATTTCCTCTTAATTAAATAAAGATATCCTAAAGATTTATTTATCATATTCCTCTTTATTAAATAAGAAAATATCAAAATATTTGTTTTATTTAATTAAATCTTCCTATTTTGCTAAATTTAAATACATCAAAAATATTCAAATAAATGAATAAATCAAATATTCCTCTATTCACTCACCAATAAAATTAGATTTTTCAGTCTAATTAATTAAACTGGCATTCACGGGAAAGCTTCGGGGACAAACTTGCAGGAAATCCTCTGAATCTTCTTCCTCTGATCTTTCCTATCATCTTGCCTGATGTTTTCATGGGGAGGAACAATTCCCATGATCAGCTCAAGCTCCTCAATCTCTCACCATTCAATTCTCAAGATTCAATCCAGGCCTCTGTTGTGCTACCCCTGTGCAAATCTGCTACTGAAAATCTATAAATACAACCTTCTGAAGCATGAAAAACATATGAGAAATCCCAATTTATGAAAAATTACTCTGTAGGAATAGACATTCATAGCAATCAAGAAATCAATCAACCATAGCAATAGCAATAGCAATAGAATAAGCATCATAGTATCATAACATTAGTAGATTTCATATCACGACAAAATTTTAGTTTGTACTGTAGCTTCATTTAGTAGGTTTCATGTCAGGATAGTTTACAGTATCTTCATACCACTTAGAAATCATTAGAAATCGTCACATCATTGCATTTAGCATCCATTCCGTTCTCTAGATAGGCATTTTAAACAGTTATGGTACTTACAAATCTGAGAGCCTCTGTAACTTGATAAATCTTTGGAGATAGGAGACAATGAGACATCTTCAGGCTTTTCAGTGTTTTAAATTAGTTTAATTCATATTAATCTTCATCTAATGTCTTATTAAGAAGTGTTTTAGTTGTTCTTTTACTTTTTACTTATTCACACTTACATTTTGGCGCCCACCGTGGGGCCTAACCCCATGTTTTTAACAAATTTTTCTGAAAAGCTTTCGTATAGGAATTTGGCGTGATTATTTTAGCACGATCAGAAGATTCTATAACACTTCTTCCAGAAACTATAGCACTTCTGCCTATTTTAGCGGTTTTGAAGAAAACTATAGCACTTTGAAGGACTGTTTTAGCACTTCAATCAAAAAACTTCCATCAGTCAGGTTGTTCACCTTCAACATCTATTTTAGCACTTTCACAAAATTTTGTAGTGCTTTTGCAGAATCTTATAGTGCTTTAGACATTTTCTATAGCGCTTTTGAGAATTTCAATAGCATTTTTGACCTCTGTCATAACACTTTTGTGTAATTCGTTATCTAGATCTGACGTGACCACAACTAGTAAAATTCATTTCTTCAGTTGGATTTAAAATGAATCAATCTAGGATAGACACTTCTTCAGTTGGTTTAACAACGAATCAACCCTAGGATAGTCACATTTTCAAATTGGTTTAAAATTTATCAATCTAGGGTAGTCATCAAACATTTCAATTTGGAATTAAAGATGAACACCATGTCTTTTTGTGAAGCAACATCTTCAAATAGATAGAAAATTGTAGTTTGGGCTCTAAAAATTGAACAAGTTGATTTCTGTGTTTGTGTGGTGATAGGAATATGCTCTCCCCTTAATTGGGTGATCAAAACGCCAGAATCATTCTTTATTTCATGCATTTTCAAGCTTTATTAAATCCTGTAGAAGGCCTACTGTAGTGGGAAAAGGTACTCACCCTACTTGAATGACCTAAGTGGGTTCAAACCAAAGCCATGTTTTTCCACCCCACTCTAAAATTTAAAGAAAATTTGGGGAAACCCACCTTTTCCGGAAGTGTGCATGATGACCATCCCCAAAGCCTTTGTTCTAAAGGTTGGGAGGTCTCTTGAGGGAGTTTATCACTTGTCTCTTTGAACATAAACCCTTTCTAAGAACCTAGTGTAGTATCTAGCTGAGTTACTAACCAAACATTGAAATACTCATAGTGCAAGGGGAGGGAAGAATCAACCCCCAAGACACTCACCATATAATTTCCAAGGACTGTTTGCTCAAGGGATCGAGAAATCTAACCTTGAGTATGCACCTGGAAAAGAAAAAAACATGGGCACCCTCTAGGGGGTGACACGATTGTTTGAGTTGACACAATTTTAAGATGTGGGTTGTTGAGTATAACGATGAACTTTTGACTATTAAGAGTGAGTCTGTCTGAAGTGCTTTATTGTTATCAAACCAGTGAAAATAGGACCATGCGTGATTCTTTTGAACATACACTATCTGTTTAGATTACAACTCTTAAAAACAACTGTCTACATTTGATTGCTGTGTATTTCAAAATCATTAAAATTCAGATAAAAGATCATCCTAACAATACAAACAACTTGGAAAAAATCAAACTGAGAAATACATGATTAGGGATTGGAAAACCATAAAGTTTGTCAAGAAATCTCTTGCCAAGAGAATCACAAAACAAAAGAAACCACTTAGTTATAAAAACCTTTTGAAAAGAAGATAGTTCTTATATTAGAATAGGAAGATTTTACTTCATCATAGGACATTCATCCATAGGTTTCATGATTTCACTAGGGGTTACACTGATGATTATGCTATAGAGCCCTTGTATACACAAGCCCCTATTCAGAGAAGAGCTCTTTCACAGGAATCTAACCATAGTTAATGTATTCGCCAATCCTCCATCCCACAACTCGCCATAGAATACTCCACTAGATCTAATCAATTCTTACAGTAGACAAGTCTTTGGAAACATTAGGTTTGACATCCAAAATCAAGGAGTTACCACCGAAGCTTATGACCATTTGGCAACCTACAGCTCCCATTCAACAACTAGGCCTTATAGCACCTATCATACAACCTAGCCTTATACACATTGAAAGCGGCCAAACAGACATCATCAGTAGTTTGAGAGCTTTCATTTTTGAGGAAAACAAAACACCCCATAAATTTCTTACAACATCCTTTATCCTAAACAAAGAAGAAAAGAAAAAAATAGTGGTAGGAAGACCCATGTTCCTACCTCCTGCCTGGCAATAGGTAATGAATGACATTGCAATAAGGTATTGAAACCATCATACAACATACCTTAAGACCATTTGGTGACTAACAACTCCTGTTCAACAACCTGGTAACCACCCCAATATTTCAACCAGGTAACGTACACATTGAAGGTACCCAAAATGACATCATCAGTAGTTTGAGAACATTCATTTTTGAGAAAAATGAAACACCCCGTCAATTTCTCACAACATCCATAGTCTTAGATGAAGAAGAAGATAAAGTAGACATAGTAGTTGAGAGGCCCATATTACCAACCCCTACTTGGCATTAAACAAAAACTATAACGCTTCTAAGTCATATTACAGCGCTTCTGTTGATAGCAAACCAAACTCTTTTAGTGATTAGAAAGTGTCATAGTGCTTCTACAGATTGTTCTAGCATTTTTGCACTATCTTTTAGCGCTTCCATGGAAAACAACAACACTTTTGCTGTCTGTTTCAACACTTTTGATCAACTTTATAGGGCTTCTGTCAGTGTTAAAAACATTACCAGTATCAGAGAATTCATCAGTCCTCTAGTGCATCTGTGCTCTATTTTAGCGCTTCTGCTCTATTTAAGAACACTTTTACTAGAAATTTTAGCATTTTAGCATTTTGTTTTAGCACTTCTGATCTCTGTATTAGCGCTTACATAGAACCAAAAAAAATAAAAAATAGAGAACCTTCTGAAACAACTGTCATAAATATTGACATTTGAAACACATAATTTTACTAGTCAAAAACATTTCACAGATCAGATAGTGTCCTAAGAACCTGAAACAAAGTAGGTTCTTACAAGTCAAATTATTTTCAAACATAACCCAAATCTTGCAAAATAAAAAGTGTCAAATTATCAAAACAAATCTTAATTATTGAGTCAAGTTTCCTCATCAGGATTCTAGCATCCTACCATCACAAAACAAGAACTCAATAATCAGGTTTTTAACTTAGCCTCATCAATAGAATACATCATTCTATTTGGCTTTATCAAATTGACACTAATCCCAACACAAAAGATCCAAATGTAGTGGAAACAACCAAAACTTGTATGCCAATCTTGACAAGGTTGCAAAAACAAAAAATCAGAGAGAAGGAAATTAAAAATCCAAACATGACTGAAAAAAAACCCCTTTTACCAATTCCAACAAAATAATACCAATGAAAGAACTCAAGAGGATATACAACACGCTCAACAGGATCCAATTTTTCATAAATTTATGGAAAAAGTATTAGAACAAGACATGGAGAAATATCTCTTAATGTTAGCCGAGTTAGGTGCAAAACTACCAAAGGATTTTGACATGAATTGATTGAAGGAAACACCAAAAAAAAATGAAACAAAACCACCCAACACATAGGATGTACAGATCAAGTGGTTGCTTTAACAACATAAATGCAGACTCTGCAGGAACATATTCAAAACATGCAAACAAGAACCACAAAAAGATACTTATTAAAGGACATTTCTCCTTACCCTTTTCATCCATGTGTGGATATGATACCTTTACCTAGACACTATGAATTTCCTAAATAAGATCAATACAATGGTAAATCAGACCCGATTGACCATGTAAGGGAATTCAAAACAATGAGCCTTGAGTTTGCACAAGAAGATACTTACCTCATGAGGTTATTTCCTAGGAGTTTGGGAGCCCATTGTATGGAATGGTTTTCCAAGTTACAACTAGGGATTCGATCCTTTGAAGAACTGGTCGACAAATTCATCTCCCAATTCTCCTTCAACATACAACACGATGTAACCATAAAAGATCTATATAACCTGAAACGGAAAAATTGTGAGACATTCTTATCATTCTTACAATGATGGAGAAAGTTGTTCATTAGATATCCTCGATCTATACCTAAAGAGGAGAAGATTGAATTATTTATAGACAACTTAAATGATCAGATGAGTTATAGAATCAAATTGCAATGTCCCCAAAACATTCAAAAAAGTAATCGACAATGGGCTTAAAATTGAAGAAGCCCTAGTCAAATGAGGAGTGATTAAACATTATAATGATACACCAAACAACACAAATCACTGTGGAAACAATGACAAGCCAAAATTTTGGCAGAAAAGCATAAATACTAGAAGCACTGATGCTACAACTGAAAATACAAAGCCAGTATTCAATTTGATAGCAACAAATGTCAAAACAAATCAAAATGAAAATCAAAATACCAATCAAAGCACTACTCAAAACAATAACACTAACAATGGGGAATCTCGACTGTCATATCAAAGAAAATCCAATCAACATAGATTTACCCCATTAGGACAAACTTTGGAATCAACAATGAGAGAGCTCATTGCAAACAAACTTATCACTTTACCAGAAGCCCAAAATTGGAAGCCAAAGGTTAAACCATCCTGGTGGAATGATGCTGATTATTGCAACTTTCATAAAAATAAGGGACGTAAAAAAAATGACTGTATGCAATTAAAAAATTTGATACAAGACTTTATTAAGGAAAAGAAGGTTTTTTTTGAAGGGCATCAAAAAAATTATGATTACAGTGCATTTACGAATCCATTACCCAACTACAAAAAAGAGGAGTCTTCTTCAAATGGTAAAGGAAAAAGTATAAACTATGTCTATGACACCATCATTCATTTCCTCTCGAAGGTTGAGAAAAAACAACATTGATAATCAATCAAATGACATAAACATCAATGATATTGAATCCATGAACATGATACCAAACACGAACACATCTGACAATCAAATCAATGTCCTAAAGATTAGGGAAACACGAGATAATCAACCAGTACATGTAACAACAAGGGGGCAGTCCAAAGTGATACTAAAAGGAGTCTCATCTTAAAATAATGCTCCCCCATCACATCAATACAACATCATGGACCAATTAAAAAAGATACGTGCACAAATATCCATTTTGGAACTTCTCAAAATTTCACCATCATAGAAAGAAGTTCTGGAACAAGATCTAGTAGCTACAACTGTGCCCAATAATTTGGATGTTTGCCAATTCCAAGCCATGGTGGGACATCTTACCACACCTCATTATCTGTCGTTCTTCGAACAAGATGATGTGTCATTAAATCACCCACACAATGCAACCTTGTACATAGAAGTTCTAATCCATAAACACTGTTTCAAGCATGTCTTAATAGATGGCAAAGCTGGATTAAATATTTGTACTTTGAAACTAATTCATGCATTAGGCTATTTCGACAATGCCATTAATGCCAGAAGAAAGATAACAATAAAGGCATATGATGAAGAAGAAAGGCTTCCAAAGGGCTGATTGTACTTCCAATTCAAGTAGGGTCGATGTCCAAAAAAATTATTTTTCAAGTGTTGGACAAGGATCTAACATATAACATACTCTTGGGTCATCCATGGATCCATGAAATGCAAGTGGTACCCTCAACATACCACCAATGTTTAAAATTTCTAGTAAATGGATAGGAGGTCACAATACCAACTGACAACAATAATCCACAAAATTGCAACATGCTAAAAGCAAATAAGGACACTCTAGTACCCCACAACATAGAAGTTAACACTTCCACTTCATCCAGTAGTGAGAGACAACCTAATTTCATATCTATGTGGGTTGAGAAGAAGGATCAAGCAAAGGAAATAACTATTGCAGAAACAATTTTATCAAACACTGAAGGTCCTATAAATGAGTTATCACAACAATTTGTAGAAAAAGTCTAGTTGAAGGACAAAGGCTTAGGAGAATATTCCCTTGAGCAATCTTTGTGTCTATCACAATTGCTACCATCACCAAAATATTATGGATGACCCACATCAAATACATCACATTCATCATAACCAATCACACCTCTCAATGAAATATTTGTTAAAGTAGGCACCCTTGAAGATGAGTCAGAAGACAAAGCCATTCTCAATTGGCTATACAAGGATGAAGAAGCCTTGACATCAACAAGTGTCGACATCAAAACAAATCAGTATGGAAAAGGGAAGGCTATCTTGGAAAAAATGGACTATGAAGGCCAAGGACCAATTGGCAGAAGAAAGGATGGTATTATAGAACCTATTAAACCTCTAACACTAGAGTCTAAGGATAAAATAGGATTAGGCTACATAGGGGAAACAAAAAAGGAAGTAACTCAAAAAGTGGTAGAAGGGATTCTACAAATGAGAGATGGTTCTAAAACTAACTCAAATGAATATTAATGGGATCATTTATCTGCTACATCATATATTGACAAAAAAATTGATGTCATTCAAACATATGCACCCTTACGAGAGCAGGGACAAAGTTCAGGAAATAGACCATTTGTAATGGAATCAACAAATATTGATGACTCAAGCGAGGATGATCAGACATTGAATGAGATAGATGACTTGGAGGTAAGTACTATCATAGACCTCAACCTTCCTACCAACAACTTTGACTACCTAGTTATCAAAAAACTTACAGCTGTCGATCTTACTCAACCTGATGACTTATTACCCTTGAGACATCTCGACCTTATTGATTGGGAACCCACTGAACCTATTCATGTACCGATCTTCTCAAATGATGAGGCCATCATAAACTATCTTTGTAGTGACGAACTTGATACAAATTCTATCCATAACACTCATAACGACACTTCACAAATGAAGAGTGCCAAATATTTCAGTTGCAAAAATGACAACATGAAAAATAAATCTAATGGTGAAAACCTCTTTGAGGCAGCATTAGATTTTGAAAAGAGAAAAATAAAGAACGTATTCAACAATGAAAAATCATCAGTACTGGTAGAACCAACATAGTCGATAAATCTGGGAACAACTGAAAAGGAAAATATCCTACATCTAGCAGAGTCCATGACAGAACAAGAGAAACTGACATTCATCAAATTATTTGAAGAGCAACACATCAATTTTGCATGGTCTTATTCTGATATGCTAGGATTGGATCCAAATCTCCTCATGCATCATCTGTCACTACCAAAGAGAGTCAAACCAGTCAAACAAAAACTAAGAAAGATGCATCCTTACATCACCTTGATGGTTAAAGTTGAGTTGAAGAAATTGTTGGATGCAGGATTTATCAAGTCTATAGATTATGCAGAATGGATCTCAAATATTGTGCCAGTACCAAAACCTGATAATAGCAATGGAATATGCATGGATTTTAGGGATTTAAACAAAGCATGCCCAACAGATGATTTTCCTTTACCAAACATTGACATATTTGTTGATCTAATAGCGGGACATGCCATGTTATCTATAATGGATGGTTTCTCAGGATATAATCAAATAAAAATAGCACTTGAAGATTAAGAAAAGATAGCATTCACTTGCCCTTGGGGTACATTCTATTGGAATGTCATGCCCTTCGGATTGAAAAATGCAGGTGTGACATGTCAACGGGTGATGACCACAATTTTCCATGACATGATGCATACTTTAATGAAAGATTATGTGGATGACATCTTAGAAAAATCACACACCAGAGAAGGAAATCTGGAAATCCTTGATAAAATCTTCACTAGACTGGAAAAATTCAATGTTAGATTGAACCCGAAGAAATGTGTGTTCGGGGTAACATCAATAAAACTCCTTGGTTACATAGTGTCAGAAAAAGGCATTGAAGTGGATCCAACTAGGTTTAAAGGAATAATGGAGATGCCACCACCTAAAAATATCAGTCAATTACGGTCCCTACAAGGCAGGTTACAATCCATTAGGAGATTTATCTCCCAGCTGGCAAATAAAAGTCACCCATTTAATCACCTACTTCATAAGAATGTTTCATTCAAGTGGGATCATGATTGTGAAACAACTTTCAACCAGATAAAGCAGTATTTGGTGTCACCTCCAATAATCATGCCACCTGTAGCAAAGAAACCATTGTTAAAGTATATCGCAACAACTAACATATCACTAGTAATAAAATTAATACTATATAATTAAATAAATCCACAAAATTGCATATATATGACTACTCTTGGTCACTGACCATTAGTAGTTTATTGCCGGGTCATTTATAACGCTTGCTCAAATTTATGACTAAACTATTTTAGCTATTTTTCTAGTCATTGATTTTAAATAATGATTCTACGCTATTGATTCAATATTTATTTAGTCATTAATTTTAGTTTTACGTGGACTATTTTAGTGGTTTATTTGTAGCTTCATTTATAACACCATCTCAAATTTATGACTAAACTATTTTTGGGCCATTTATTTAGTCATTGATTTGGTCATTGATTTACCGCACTTTAGTCATTTATTTAGTCAAGGGTGAAAGGATTTGTTTAGTCATATATTTAGTCATTTATTTAGTCATTACTTTAGTCATTAATTTAGTCATGTAAGTCATTACTTTAGTCATATATTTAGTCATTACAAATCAAATCTAACTTAATTAATCCTCACAAATTAATGCATATAAACTTCAAGTATCATAGATATTAAAATGTTGAAGAAGCACCATGAAATGTAGACTAAAATTCTTGAACAAATATGATTGATCAAACAAAAACACAAACAACATAGTATTTATGAGTGGAGAAAAAACCACTCTAAAAATTTACTTTATTAAGCCTGATTGGCAAATCAAAATTTCATTGGTTACATTCAATGTCTTAGTGACACTATACAACTTACTGACACTATATAAACAGAATACTCCTATTTTCATATACTTATATTGTTTTCCCCTTCCTTAACTGCAGTCATTTTGGAAGGGCAGCGACCTCCTATAGGGGCTCGACCCATTTAATCTCCTTGCAAATCCACAACTTTCCCGCCGCTATTGGTTTCGGCTCCTCCAAACTCTTCATCGCTGGTATTCACCTTTTACTTCTCCAATTTGGAGCTGCAACCTGAAAATAAGGTTTCAAAATTTTGCACATCAAAAACATATTTGGAAGTAGATTTTTATCAGATATTGTAGTTGCAAGTTCCACTAATTATAATAAAGATAAATAGTTTTACCTTTCTGCATCAACTAATGCAATTCTGATAACTTTTAGAGGATCGACAATGCTAGCCTTTATCATATCAACATACTCAACTGCAAGTTGCAACACAACATTAAACTTATTAATTAGACTCAACATCTAAGAAAGAAAAAAAAAACTTCAAACATTATCAATTTAGTTTCCTCGTAGCTTTCCTCTAGCATATCTAGAACCTCTTTAGATGTTCCATCTAGCTCTCATCACTCCCATATAGGTAGAATTGTGTATGTCCATCAAACTATCATCTTTCCCATAGAGTTAGAGCTAAATTAATTTAGAAATCTTTTCTTGTTGAGCAATCCAATTCCCCTAGCAAGCCTAACATATAGACAACCTCCTTTACATTCAAAAATTTACTCAAGGATGTCATTTTTAGTCTCAGAAATCAAAATAACCTTATTGTTCATTTGTCAAAACTACATAGTTAATAGAAAAAAATTCAATGGAAAAAGCATGAGGAAAAATAATCTACCTCTATATTATTAGGGGTGATCAAATACTGCTTAAATCTACAATCAGAAACCCTCCTATGAGATACAACCAATCCTATCAGATTAAAAAACAAGAACTAAAACCTTCTTGGGAATCACAACAATAATACCTAAAATCAATCAATGGCGAATGTAATTTTGTCCAAACATGTAGTAATCAAAAGGCTCCTGTATTGCTCTATGATAATTAGAAAATGTGAAAGGATCCTGAAATAAAGGAAGAAATAGAAGAAATTATGCATTTGTTCAAATGAGTAAATATAGTGTAATGTGTTAATTATTTTTTCTTTACATCATTTAGGAACTAAAGCATAAAAAATTACATAGAGAGGATTTGAAGCAACAAACCTCAAACTATAATAGAATCCGGTCAAAAGTTGTTGCCATGTTTGAAAGGACTATTTCTTTTGCATTGGGATTCCCAGTCTCAAAAACCTGACAAAGGCAATCCAAATACATGACCATCAGAAAGATACAAAATTATCACATTATAGAGAGGAAACAACAAACACTCTGTTAAAATTCCATTCCTACCTCAAAATCTACTGCTTTGCAAGAAAGAAAAGCATTTCAGGCAATTCCAAAGCAATACTTTCATATTTTTTTATTAAACATCAATATAAAGACCTTTGTTTTGTTGCTCTTACGGGAATTTTTTAACTGGGAATGAAACTATTTCAACATTTAGAAAACCACGTTTGACAGGTATACGAGGTATTGGAAATGCAAACTTACAAACTATTTGCAAAAATGCTTTTACATTTTAAGATAGAGAAATTTCATTTTGTGAACTTTCTTTAGTGGAAAAGGCAAAGCAGAGTTGATGACCATCACCAGCCAAGCACTTTGGAACACATCCTAACATTCTATTTTCAATGGAATCAAGGAGGTTATTTAAACTTTTACACCCTTCTATGTTCAAGTGTTGCAGCTGTGACAGGTTGCCAATGAATCAGGGAGGCTATTTAAATCTATACACCCTACCATGTTAAAGTGATGCAGCTATGACAGGTTGCCAATGGAATCAGGGAGCTTATTTAAACATCCACACCCTTCTATGTTCAAGTGTTGCAGCTGTGACAGGTTTCCAAATGAATCAGGGAGCTTATTTAAACGTCCACACCCTTTTATGTTTAAGTGTTGCAGTTGTGACAGGTTGCTAATGGAATCAAGGAGGTTATTTAATTAGGGAGCTTATTTAAATGTCCACACCCTTCTATGTTCAAGTGTTGTGTTGCAGCTGTGACAGGTTGCTAATGAAATCAAGGAGATTATTCAAATTGTGACAATATTTTATTTTTAAGTGTTGTAGTTGTGATAGATTTTCAACATAATCAAGGAGGTTACTTAAACCTTTAAAATTTCCTATTATATTCAAGTGTTGCAGCTGTGAGAGGTTGAAAATGGAATTGGAGAGGTTATTTAAACCTCTGCAACTTTCTATTTTCAAGTGTTGCAGATGTGATAGGTTGCCAATGGAATCAAGAAGGTTATTTAAACCTCTATAGTCTTCTATGTTCAAGTGTTGCAGCTGTGACAGGTTGCCAATAGAATCAGGGGGGTTATTTAAACCTTTACACATTTCTATGTTCAAGTGCTACAGCTGTGACAGGTTGCCAATGGAATGAGGGAGGTTATTTAAATCTATACACCCTACCATGTTCAAGTGTTACAGTTGTGACAGGTTGCCAATGGAATCAGGAAGGTTATTTAAACGTTCACACCCTTCTATGTTCAAGGTTGCAGCTATGACAGGTTGCCAATGGAATCAAGGAGAATAACTATTTAGTATTTATTGAATCAGTAATTAGATTCGTAGTCACTCAGCCTATAAACTAACAACATAGTATTATATACAAATGCAAGAAACACAATACTTGTTAAAATACCAACAAGGCCACAATTAAATTTTAAAAACTAATATGCACATAGAAAGGAAAAATTATTCTGTTAAAGTAATCTATAAAAATATTCATCTACATACCCTATCTGTAAGCTTGTCAAATAGTAAATCTGATGATGATGATGAGACACCATCCCTTTGTCTTCTTCATTAGCCATTTCAATATCAAGTAGCTGAAATCTCAAGATTGGATCTGGAACAAAGAGCAACAAAAGTTACTACACACTTCGCATCAATTTTTATGTCTTACCAATTCACAAAAGTAAATCAAGAAAGGAATAATGATAGAATCATATTATCTGAATTTAGAACCAAATACCATATGATGTTCTTGGGTAGTGGTCTGGTAGTAAATTGGCAGGAGATTACCACTGCTAGCCCAAGTCTGATTCTCAGGTACATTTGTGTGGTGAGAATTCCTAGGGTGATGCCATCCCAGGGCTTCAACCCTTCCTAGCCAAGAAAAAAGGGGTTCACCTTTAAAAATACAAGTACCAGATTACAAAGTTTAGACCTTCTAATTCAAAATTCAGTCTTGGATCTGAAAGTGACCAAAACACTTTCAAAAATAATGTTTCCTTTAAAATCTACCCTACCTTTAAATTCAAAAGTCCTATTTCTTAACCTACAATATCTCAAAATATGCTTATATGTTTTTTTTCCTTTCAAGAGAAAAATGTTACACCAAAAAATGTTTCTTTCTTTCCAAATAGATTTGATCAGAAAATTGCGATCATAAAAGCAGCAATTCATCCTTTAAGAAAATAAACATCCCAAGTGGGAGAATATATCACATGGAAGAGGATATCTCTGATAATTATGCAACACAATTCCATTGCAATGCAAAGCTCAACTAACTAGCAATATTTATACTTCAAAAATGTCTAGACTAGTTCAAGAAAAGAAGAAAATTTCCAAACCAGTGAAATGCAAATAAAGTATAGAAATTTAGGCCCATATACTCATTTTTATTGCTGGATGAAGACATCTTTAATAATTATGCAACACATTACCTTTGCAGTGCAAAGCTTAACTACCTAGCAACAAAAATCCTTCAAAAGTGTCTAGAATTAGTTCAAAAAAAGAAGAAAAATGCCAAACCAGTCAATTGCAAATAAAGCATAGAGTTTAGTCCCATATGCTCATTTCATATCACAAAACGTTGCCTACCTCTCATCAACTACCTTAGATGCTGCAACCCTAAGCTGGCTTCGTAAAGACCAAGAATTGACATTGCCCTTAGCCAATAAACACATCATTGAACCATGCACCCATGAACTGAAGAATTTGGTAAAGTTAAACTCATGTGAATCAAACTATAGAATGTTGTTCAAAATTGCATGTAATAAAATCAAGAAGAATATTACAGATGATGTGATTGATCTATTTATATTAAGCAGCCACATGTCACATATATATTGAACAATAAAGAACTTATTTGGAAATAGAGGTCATGATGATTTCTATTCACAGTTTCCCAAAATATGTAATCACATGCATTCCTCAGTATTAGGAATAAACACCACCTCATTCCAAGAAAATTGGATTAAGTGATTTGGCACTGGCTTAAACATTTTCACTTGCAGTATTCCATCAAAGCTGCATATAATTATGACTTTCAAGTTTCAATAATTTAACATATTTGGTGAAAGTATCCTAAATTTTTTTGGAATTGTTGCAAACTATCATGTACTATGGATGAGAGTTGTGTTTTGTGTTGATCACTATTATGTTAGGCATGGGTTTATTTTTTATTCTACTGCTAGGAATAAATTGTTCCAAACTCAACAAATATGGTTCAAGAAAGAAAAGCAACACTGAAACACCAATGCAAACTACCAAAATATGGTAATAACTTAAAAGTCTAATAACCTCCCTAATTCCATTTTCAACCTCTCAAAAGGAGATCACCATATGTTTCTTTAAAAAGAAGTTTGACCTTGTTGCCACCTTTGTATGACAACAGCATTCCAGGGACTTACACATCCAGGTTATAAGGTGAAATGTTACAAATTTGAAAAATTGTATGTAAATATACCATGACATCCATATAAAAATGTCCAAAAAAAGGAAAATCTAACCAAATATTGTGGATGACATGGTCTATAGTTCTAGTATTAATCTACCCTACATTTTTTAATAAAAGGCAAAGCACAGTGCATTCACTAAATTTCCAGTTCAGATTTGGTACAATGGTTCACTGATTTTTTATACCCAGGATTGGTATGGCTTGGGTATGGCCATACACAAATACAGTAAATATAAAAAAATATAAGAAACAACCATAGTTTGTAGGATATATACAAAATTGAACATAATTTGAGTTTAATGTTGTCAGTGTTGTTTGCTTAATCAGTGTAGTTGCTTTTAGGTTTTAGGAAATGTTTTTATTTCTATTTTCTAAGTGAAATTTCTTATTTCAATTTTGTGTCATGGGGCTCCACATG